>JABUQX010132705.1:0-27500 GCA_015478945.1 Trachelipus rathkii | reverse complement strand
AGCGACAGTTCGGATGACTGGACAGAGTAGACGTGGGGGTCGAAGCAGGTGGGGAGTTTCCATTAACTTTGCCAACCTGCGTGGCCTGCGTGCTAATCATGAATCTGTGGAATATTACCTCTCTAACTCTCAACTTAACATTTTATTACTGTCTTGAGACCCAGCTAGTCAGGGATATTTTCTCAAATATGTTTATTATCTACAGCTATAACTTGTTATGCAATTTCTGACTAAATGGTGGGGTCTGTGCCTATATAATCATTAACAATCCACTAGCACGTCACGAGAACCTTGAATCTCCTAACTTCAATGTTCTATGGCTTAAAATTTTTCTCCCTACTGTTACCATAATCTTGTGATTCTGCTACTGCTTCCTTAATGGAACAGATTTTTAAGTCTTTTTGACTATCTTACTACTTCTCATGAGACAGTTGCTTCTTCCCATCCAAATGCCGAGGTCCTCTATTTAGGAGATCTCAACGTAAACCACACTAAGTGGTTACGCTTCTCTCATACTGATACAGCTAATATATATATATATATATATATATATATATATATATAGTTAGCGGCAGTATATATATAGATATATATATATATATATATATATATATATATATATATATATATATATATATATATATATATATAAACAAACTTTATGAAGCGAAACAGTTAAATTAAAAACTTTGTAAATTCAATTACTTGTTTTTTAGTTGATTAACAAACGCATCTTTTAATCGATGAGTTACAGGTAAATTTCACATAGGATAAATAATAATAATAATAATAATAATAATAATAATAATAATAATAATAATAATAATATTAATAATAATATTATTAATAATAATAATAATAATAATAATAATAATAATTGTTTAATAATAGTAATTAACTTTAATATCATTGCCATTATAATTAGTAGTAGTATTTGCCGTTGTAGTAGTAGTATCTTTTGTAGTAGCAGTAGTAGTATTAGTAGCAATAGTAATATGTAATAATATATATATATATATATATATATATATATATATATATATATATATATATATATATATATATATATATATATATATATATATATATATATATATATATATATATATATATGTTGTTGCTGCAGAAATTATTTCATCTTAGAAGCCAGAATTAATTACAATTAATTACATTGAAGTAAAATGTCTAAAGGAAGCGTTCGTTTAAACTTTAAAGACGAGATACAAGAAGCGTTAAACGCATCTAGGGATTCAATACTGTGAAGCTCTTTAGACTATCGGTTGAATGAAACAGATACACGTTATGTGACACAGATGATTGTTTATTGTTGCACTCTAAATATATCAATGTTTATTTTGTTAATTATCAATTATGTGTTATTTTAACTTATAAAATAACACATCATCTAAGTTTCTCTTCTAATTCGAGCACATTTCTCACCCTTCTTATTTCCATTTTGATCTTACGTGGTGTATGCATGGTATGTGCAATAAATAGAAAAATTGATATATGGTATGTGTTATTTTACGTGTATCGACAAATAAAGGCGTTTAAAACGCATAAATCATTTTGATTGTATTTGAAGAATCATTTGGAATCAGAGGCAAACGGAAGTACTAGTTGGGACAAATAGATACTCTTTCAAAGGCCAATTGAACACACATCTCAAGATATTTCAAATATGTTCTTTATATTTTGGTTATATAATGGTTAAATTAGACCTTACTGATATTGTTGGTTATAATACTTTTATTTTTTACCGAGTTTTCCCTTTGTTTCTCATTATCTTTATATTTATCAGAAGATTCAATTCGTATAGACAATATTCGCCAAAAGGGGTCAATATATATATATATATATATATTATATATATATATATATATATATATATATATATATATATATATATAGTTATATTATATATATATATATATATATATATATATATATATATATATATATATATAAATATATATATATATATATATATAAAAAACATTTTTATATATATAAAAAATATATAAAAAAATATATATATATATATATATATATATATATATATATATATATATATATATATATATATATATATATATATATATATATATATATATATATATATATATATATATATATATATATATATATATATATATATATATATATATATATATGTATATATATATATATATATATATATATATATTTTTATATATATATATATATATATATATATATATATATATATATATATATATATATATATATATATATATATATATATATATATATATATATATATATATATATATATATTAATAAAAATTCACACCTCACGGGCATAGCTTTATTCAAGGAGGGGAAGTTCTCTATGTTGTAGTTATATAGGGTCCGGATTAGGGGTCGAATCCACGGGTGTGCGAACCGCGCTATCATATTTTATTACTGTATATATCATCAAGAGGATTTACTGATTATGTATGGACAAGTTACGAGTATTAAATTTTTAAAGGTTAGGTGCCATATCAGAGAAAATGGGGATTGGGAATAGGGGATTATTATTTCTGGGATTGAAATTTTGGGATAAGAAGGGGATTGTCTAGCCCTTTACTCTCTAATTAATTATTTTATTTCAACTAGGAATTAAGCGAGTACCTGAAAATTTATAATTAAAAATTTACAATGAATTAGTGATAGGAAAATACTTGCAGGATAATTTACTGCTGATTACCTTGCAATATTTCCTGAAACGATATTGAAGCTAATCCTATGTGGATTAATAATTAATAATTTTTTGATAATTAATAATTTTCTCAACATTAATCCAGGTAGTTTTCCTTCGAAGAAGACCAAAAAGAAGTAAATTATAGTACCTATGTTTTTACTCATATGTGATATTTTCTCACATTCGATATCCATCATAATTATAAGGCTAGCAATCATCTTGACATCCATCACACCATAATTTAATCGATAGATTTTCGCGGTATCGAAAGTAGTTCAACATTCTGTAATAGAATACTTTAAACCTTTTATTATATAGGAAGTTGGTCATGTAATTTTTTGGTTACTGAATTTAAGTACTTTTTTTTTACTTAAGTTCTAAAATGCTTTTTCGTTGGTCTATGCAATTTATGGGGAAGAAAAAAAAGCGTTATTTTAGAGGTATATAATTTATTTTAGTATAAAACTATAAATGTGCAGAAGCTTAAAGGAAGGTAAAATTTGTGTTTAACACCAAATGATTTTAGGGCCATAAAGCAATAAAGAAATGTAATGCAATGAACCTAAAAAGCAAGAAGTTAAAATAAAATATCTTCTTTTCGATTCTTCGAAAATATAAGCATATCATTTTTTGCAGCCTGCTTGTTGTAATTGGTAAAAAAATCCAAAATGTTTAGAACCCCCCTAAGAATGTTCAAATGTAATTTTATAGGGAAAAATTTATACTACCTTTTTATAATAACATATTGAAGATGCTAAAAATACCGTAGTGAAGACCTTTTAATAGTTTCAAGTCTTCATGTACAGGAGTTAAAAAGTTTATTTATTAAAAAACAGTATTACCGAGAATCTTGAATGACTAAATATATATATAATTTATATAAAATCAAAATATTGAAATTTCATTAAATAAAAAATAAGTCAATTTTTAGACATCTAAACTATTAATTTTAAATTTCTTACACTTTTCAGCTCTCAATTCCACTACCGTTGTTTTCCAATGAAATCACTAATTATTTTTTTTCAACAATGCTTTTATGAATTCATCTGTAAAAGTCGCTCATACATATGCAGATTTATCATATACTATTTTGAATGTCTGTAAATTTTTAAACATTTTCACCTTTCATACATTCAGATACAAAATAAATTTTTTAAAGTATCAACAAATTCTTAAAAAAGCGTAAATTTATAGAAGTTTAAATTTATTGTTATTAAAAACATGGTTTTTTTCAAAGACTAATGAAATATTTGGTAAAGAATGCAGAGATACAGAAAATTGAAAATTTCATTACAGAATATAAGTCAATTCTAAGACAGTGGGCCTTGACAAAACTATTAATAAATTTCACTTTATCTCTCGCTTTTGGTGACTTGCAATTTCGAAATGAAAAATACGAATATGATTTTTTCCAAATCTGAAAAAATACCGTTAAAAAACTCAATTATTTTCAGATTACCACAATAGATTTTTCAAATGTTGAACAGTGTGTAGGAAAAAATCGTTACTTTTAGGAGTTCTTAAGAATTTTTAGTAATGTGTAAACAATTCAAGAAAAACTTGAGGTCGTTCATTTAGGAGAGCATCTGTTTAAAATTTCTCTTTATATAATGCCTACAATAGCTAAGAGCATAGACTAATGAAACTATATTATGATCGTCCTATTTTAATAAAAACACATTATTTTACAATTCCATTCCATAGCAATTGAGAGCAACAAAAACGTCAAACTTATATAGGACACTACCTAACGATAAATAAACTCACATTCACATTTCATGGCTTTTGTGACCCAATTTAGTCTAATTTCAATGAATAATACACAAACTTATTTTATATCAAAATGTGCTAGATCTCTTCTTCTTATTCCCTCCTTCCCCCGTGTTGAAACAACATTACTTAACAGGGGTATACAATGGCACACCTCTCTGTCTTAGACCCAACATACTTAAACACAAGGACATTCGCCTTTAACTAACTTGTAATAATCACCTAGTTGCTGGGAGAGCGCTAGGAAAAGAAATTGCCCACACAAACGTTCCGCAGTGTACATACCTGCGTGTCGCTAAGGAAGGGCGCCGCTAAGGGACAGGTCCGTGAGTTAGGCGTTGGGGCTTGGACCCACTATCGAGCTTATTTCCGTCATTGGCCAGTGGTGAATGCATAACTGGTGCGCGGCTCCTCGGGGAAGAAGGCGGTGTTGTAATCGTAAGATTCCGCCGTATAACGGGTGTGCCCTTTTATAATCGGTTCAACGGGCAGTTAAAAATGTGATTAAGGAAAGCGGTAACGATGGGGATAACATAGGAAATGGTCAGAAGGAGAGATCAAAATCGATTGAGGAGTAGAGGGAGAGAATCGAGAAGGGATGGATGTATTTGAGCAAAGGGAAGAAGGTGAACAAGTGGAACGTTGGGATGTCTGCTCGGGCAAACTGTAGGGGACTGAAGAGCCAGAAGATTGTAAAGGAAAGAATGTTGAAAAAAAATTAGTACGCAAAGCAAGTTGTGGGGTGGAGAAATGATTGTGGTATAGCGAAAGCTAAAAGAAGCGTCTCGTGAAGAAACAGGGAATGAAAGAGCACAAGGTACAGGCGGAAGAAGAAGGCAAAGTTGGGCAAATTTCTGGAAATTGGTATGTCAACCCAGACTAGTACGTCGAAAAGGATAAAACGAGAGATTCATAAATCCAAGGTTTCAAGAAACTTCAAAATTGATAAGAGAAAAAATAGTGAGTTGGAAAAACAGAAAAGACCAAAATTACGGTGCTTTACTAGTAATTCTCCACATGGTTGTTAATTCATTTAAACGTGTTGACGCAAAACGGCAAAGAGTGGTCGAAAGATGTAGTAGGCTTGTAAATTGACATGGGGGACACCTGCAGGTACAGACGAAGGTATAATCCTCTGAGGGATCAAAATGGTGTGAAAAAGCCGAGAAGAATTAACGATGGCTTTTACTGGAAGCCGATATCTGAGAAGTGGGGAAATCGTCTGATTGGAAAATATGGTGGATATGAGTTGTTACCGGTGAGACGTTTCTAGGATTTGGTGATGAATAAGTGTCTGGTGAGAGGAACACTATAAAATGGTTGGGAATAGACTTCGTTGAATACCCACATGTAATGACATAAAGATGGCCACTACAAAAGAAACGCGTAAACGCCGAGATAGTTGTATACCAGCAGTGGTGTTTTTGTTAGGAAAGAAGCCAAAAGATTAACATGGTTGGGTCGAGTGGGAAAAAAAGTCAGAAAGGCAATGTCAAAAGCAGGGAAAAGAAGGATGGACTTGAAGATTTGTGTGTGCGGTGTAGTGGGAATTGTGCCAATGGAGGAATGAATGAGTGTGTGGAATCCGATAGGACGTACGTTGGGGGAGGGTGGAATAATCCTTTTGCGATAAGGTAGATAGGAGAAGAGGGTAGAATTCAGACAGCATTAATACTTTTAATACTTTGGTCTGGTACTTTTGACAGATGTTACGAGACTTTGAGCTGAAACATGATGTATAATGATTGTTTCGATTATTGTAATTTTCAACGAGTTGTTTTAGTTTAATATTTGAGGGAAGGAGATAAGATGTTGTTTTTTTGAAACGATGTATATGTTTCAGGGCCTTTTTGTTGAGGAAATTGTTTCATTTGGTGGTTAACATGAATTTAAGCAGAAAATTAAGTAGGTGAATTGTTTAAGGTTTTAGGGTACTCTTATAAGTGGACATTTTTGGTGATAATGAAAGGTTTATTTTTTTATATCCAAATATCACCGAGCTTTTTGAGAAAACCTAATTTTATTTTCAGAGTAAAATATACTATCTTATTCTATAAAGTATTTTGACGGCTTCTTTTGCCTGAACTGTAATTAAGTATATTTCACTTACGTGAGAGTTTAAGGCACTTCTTTGTTTAAAGAAATTACGATTTTTTTTAATAATAATTATTGTCGGATAGAAAGTATGGTTGATAACTCGTAAGAAAGGTTGAAGTGTTTACGGACTTTTTCAGCATTGGGAAATAATAATGTGTTCATTGAATTGCTATGGTTTCAAAAGAAAGCAGAAAATGGCGTAATTTATTATAGTTTAGGGATGCTATAAATTGACAGTTTCTTTAGATGAGAAAAATTTTCAATGTTTGTTTTTATAATCCTAATATTCTTTCATTATGTTTTAGAAAAAGCTGGCTGGTTTATAAAAATTATAAGTATCTATAAATTTACGCTTTTCTAAATTTACGAACTAAATGACTCTTAAAGTAGCGATTTTTCCTAACTTTATACTTGAACACTTAATTGGGGAAATCTGGATAAAATTGTCTTTTAACGGTATTATCTTCAGCATTTGAAAAAAAAATGATGTCTGGCATTTGAATGCAGATTGTACAAAAAAGTTGAAGAAGGTAGTAATGATTAATAGTTTTAGCATGTCTTAATTTATGACGTTTGTTTATCAGGAAATGTTTTTCGCCAAAAATATTTGTATGGCTTTATATTACAAATACTTATCGTCATTACCGCATTACGAAAAACCTGTTGTTAAATAAAAAATTAATCTAAATAATTAGTTTTCTTACATTTCACATTACAATTTTAGAAATCTTAAAAGTACGCCATGTGATGTCTTTCTTAACGATACGTTTGGAACATTTATGAATGAGTTACTTTAAAATTAAGTTTTAAAGGTATATTCAGCCATTTTAAAAAACTATTTGTTGTGTGATCATGAAATGCTAATTTTCAAAAGACAAGAAAAGTGAACTTTTATAATAGTTTAAGAGTTGTCTTCTAATTGACGTTTTTAATGAATTCAGAATGATGTTTATATAGCATATATCATGTAGCTAATGTAAAAACTGTTTTAATGAAAAATTTTAACTTCTAAAATTACAGCTTTTTCGTAAAGTATTTCACATATACAGAATTGTGAACTCAAAAGTACATTTTTTCCTAAAATTTTTCAAATTTGAATATTATTTTGAATCTTAATGTATATATAGTGTTATTAACGGTGTGTCGTTTCAAGAAATGTTGAAAAATAATTTGGTTGATCATTGAAAGCTATTCTCAAAAAGGCAGAAAAGCGAATTTATAATTAGTTTTGATAAATGTGACGTTTTATTAAGTAGTTGTATATTGTTCTAATTATCCTATAATATTTGAGCGTAATAGGGGGAGACCTGTTTAACAAAAAATTAATAACATTCGTAAAATTCGCTTTTCTTAATTTCCACATTACAAAATTTTGAACTCTTAAAAAGTTACGGATTTGTTTCCTAAATTGTTCATTACCAATTGAGCTTGGAAATATACTTTGGGTAAGGTCTAAGTGGAAGTTTCTTAAATCGGGATATTTCATCAGAGAGCATTTTTTGAAAGAATAATTTATGTTGTTCTTCATTGATGAGGTGCAATGGGTCTACAAAAAGCAGAACAGGTGAAGTTGTGATAGTTTTTATATGCGTATAAATTGACTTTTTGTTATAATGAAATTCAAATATTTGTTTTTAATAATACAAAATTTCATTGTGGTGAAAAACCTGTTATAATAAAAAAATTTAACTTACTATAGTTTATGCTATTTTATTTAACATTTCAAATTACACATTTAGAACTCTTAAAAGTACGATGTTTTTCCTGAAATTTCACACGTTTGAAAGTTATTTGTAAAATCTGGGTGAAGATGATTGAGGTTTTTTTAGAAAGGGATTTCAGCATTTGAATAATATGTTGATTGTGTTCTCATTTTGAAATAGCTCATTTTTACAGAAAAGCCTCAGAATAAGATTGAATTTGATTGAGTATATTTTAGGTGTCTAATTGACTTTTTTAATGAAATTTCTAATATTTAACCAAATTATCTCATCATACTTTCATTAGTATGGAACCTTTAATTAAAAAAAATTTAACTTCATAAAAGCAGGAATATAGTTGTAAATAGTTTATTTCGAAGCATACAATTTAAAACTCTTAAAAGTACGATTTTTTATATATAAATTTCAACAGTTTGAAATTATTTGATAAAAGTAGGTAAGACATACTGGAAAGTTTTAACGAGCACTTAGTTCGGCAATCTGGAAAATAGTGCTTTCATTGAAAATGCCTCATTTTTAAAAAAAGCAGAAAAGTGATTTATAATAGTTTAGGTGTCTTAAAATGACATTTTTTAATGAAATCAATATTTGGTCTTGTTTGATACCCAATATATTTGCATTAATTTGTTGACAAACACGTTTTTAATAAAAACGTATTATAATACTTTCTAAATACGGCTTTTTACTTAAAATTTCACATGGACAAATTCGACTCTTAAAAGGTAACATTTTTTCTAAATTTCAACAGTTTGAATTATTTTTGGTAATTCTTTTTTTTTTTAGTAGATTAAAATATTCACATTTTTGAAAAAAATAATGTGTTACATCATAGGGGCAAAACAATCAGAAGGGTGAGATGAATTAGTTATACTTATGAGGTGGGGTAATGTAAAGGAGGGCAAGAATGTATATATACGAATATGTTTGAATATACCTAAATATACTTGATCATATTCGAAATCATGTTTAATAAAAAATTACTTCTCATTGAAGGATTTACACTATTGCTCTCGTGTCGTTTAATTTTACTGTTGATATCTCAATCTATGTCTATTTTCAGGATATTGAAATTATTCGGTTATTCTTAAAATTGAGTTTTAACGGTATTAGGCATTTGAAACCATGTGTTCAATTGAAATGCAAATTTCAAAAAGCAGAAAAGAGGAATTTATTTATTGTTTTAGGGTTTTGAGCGTTTTTTAATGACAGTGTCAGTATGTTTTAGATACAAGTTTATAAATTGTGTGATCAATATTTATCTTTTACTGGGCAGCACTTATTTTTTTTGTTATTATTAAATTTTCACATTACAAATTTAGGAACTCTTAAAAGTACCTTCTTTGTTAAATTTTTAGTAGGATTATGTTAATCTTAAATAGACTTTGCCAGTATTCTTCAGGCATTTGAAAAGATTTGTGTTTCGATTTGAAATGCATTTCAAAAAGCAGAAAAGTGAATTAATTAATAGTTTATGTGTAGAAATAAGTTTATAATAATGTGAAATGTAATATTTACCTAATATTTCATTAGTTTTGAAAACCTGTCTTAATAAAAATTTTACTTCTAAAAGTACGCTTTTTCTTAAATTTTCACATTTACAAATGTTAGAACTTTTAAAGTACGATTTTTCAATAATTTAACTTAGAATTATTCTGTTAAATCTGAAATTGAGGTTGTAACGGGATTTCACGATTTGAAAAAATAAGTGCTTTTCATGAAGCTTATTTCAAAAGCAGAAAAGCGAATATTAATAGTTTTAGGTTCTTAAAATTGACATTTTTTAATGAAATTCAAATTTGTTTTTATATACCTAATACATTAGTTGTGGAAACCTGTTTTATAAAATTATAACTTCTAAATTACGCTTTTTCTAAAATTTTCACTTACAATTTAGCAACTCTTAACAAGTGACGATTTTTCGCTAAAAGTTCAACATTTGAATATTGTAATCTTAAATTGAGTTTTTAGGCGATTTTCAGCATTTAAAATATTAAGTGTATTGGAAATGCTGATTTCAAAAAGCAGAAAAGCAAATTATTAATTAGTTTTAGGTGTCGAAATTGAGTTTTTTTATGCTATGTTTAGCATCATTTGTTCTTTAGATTAGTCTTACTTTCAGTCTGTCTCCATCCGTTTGTATTTTTTTTTTTTTTAAAGAAATTATAACTTTAAAATTACGCTTTTTTCTTAATTCACATAAGAATTGAGAGACTGCTTAAAAGATACGAGTTTTTCCTGAAAGTCAACATTTGAAATATGATTGTAGAAATCTTAAAATTGAGGTTTTTTACCGGGATTTCAGCATTGAAAAAATAAAGATGTGTTTCGTAACACATTTCAATTTTTCAAAAAATCATAACAATGAGAAAGTTTTAGCTTAATTGATTTAGGTTCATTAAATTTGGTTGTTAAATGAAATATTCAATATTTGTATGTCTTTAACTCCGCAAGTCATTTCACTGGATGTAAAACCGTTTTAATAAAAAAAAATTTAACTCTCTAAATTATTTCTTAAATTTTCACGTTACGAATTAAAACCTTAAAAGTACGATTTTTACGGCTAAATTTCAACATTTGAAAACATTTAATTTGGAGAATCTTAAAATTGAGTTCTTAATAACGGTATTTTCAGCATTTTACATATGTGTGTCATTGAAATGGCAATGCAGAGATGAACGAAGGATTATTAAGTCTGTTAATGTAGATGTCTTGAAGATGACCGATTTTTTATTAAAGGAAATTTCCCATATTTTGTTTTACCGATTGCAAATTTCATATATACAAATGTACAACCTATTTTCAATACAAAAGCTAATTCTACATCTTTTTTCTTTAAATTTTCACATTACTCATTAAGAAACTTCTAAAAGTACGATTTTTTTCTCTTAAATTTCAAACGGAAATATTTTATTAAGCTTGTCAAATTGAGTTTTTTAAGGGGTTTTTCAGCATAAATATGAATTTGATGAGGTTGATTGAAAAAATCCTTGGGCGTTTGAATATAGAATTTTATCTGAGGTTTTATCTGAGTTGAATTTATTTAAATATATTGAAGGCATCTTAATTAAATTAAAATTAAAATTTACAATTATTGTTTTTATTTTTTCCATGAATATTTCGATTAGTTGTTGAAAACCTGTGTTATTGAAGGGAAAGATGTTTTGGAAGCTTTCTAAAATTAAGACGCTTTTTCTTAAATTTCACTTTAAAATTTAGAATCTTAAAAGTACGATTTTCCTAAATTTAAACCTTACTTATTTGTAAAATCTTAAAATAGAGTTGTAACGGTATTTCACCATTTGAAAAAATAGTGTTTCATTGAAATGCTATGTTCATATCAAGCAGAAAACAAGTAATTCAAGAAAAACTTTAGGAAATCATTGGAAATATTTTTTTTAAAGAAATTTCTCAAAATGTGTTGATTACTAATATTTATTTGTTGAAAACCTGTTTTAATAAAAATTTAACTTTGCTTTCATTTACTTATCATTATTGCTTAAAATTCGACATTACAAATTTTAAGAAACTCTTACTGTTTAACATTTTTTGCAATTTGTGTGCTAAATTGTGACAAAACGGATTTTTCAGCAGTTTTGGGGATGAGTAAATAAATGGTTTCATTGAAAATGGTTATTTCAAAACGAAGCAGGAAAAGCGAAATTATTATAAGTTTATGTTGTTCTAATGGTGACGTGTTGTTTAATGGAAGAGTTTTAATATGTGTTTTTTACGTGATAGCCTAATATAATTGAGTTGTGATAAACCTGTTTTTTACAAAAAAATTTAACATTTCATAGAAGTACACTTGTTTATGTGAAATGCTATACTTACAAATTAGAACTTCTTATAAATTACCGATTTTTGCCATAAAATTTCAACATTTGAATTGATTGGTTAAATTAAAATTTGAGTGTGTAACCCGTATTTTTCGAGTAAAAAATAGTCATTTGAAATGCCCAATTAGTTGCAGAACCGATTATTTAAAAAATTTTTCTAAAATGTGAATGAAAAATAAAGTTGTGGGTAAACAGACTTATAAACTATTCGATGAAATTTTATGCTATCGAAGAAATAATTTTAACTTCTAATAGAATTACGCCTTCTTTATTAAATTTTCAAACAATATACACAATTCTAGAACTCTTAAAAGTACGATTTTATCTAAAGTGTAAATTGGGAAATTTATTTGATAAATCTTAAAAATTGAGTTTACGGTATTTTCAGCATTTGAAAAAAAATGTGTTCATTGAATGCAATTTCAAAAAGCTGAAAAGTGGATTTGTATTAATAGTTAAGAATGTCTTAAATTGACTTTTTTTAATGAAATAGTTTCAATATTTGTTTTATATACAAGATATTTCATTAGTTAGTGAAAACCTTGTTTTCAATAAAAAAATTTAACTTCTTAAAATTACGGCTTTTTCTTTAAATTTGTCACAAATTACAAAATTTTGAGAACTCTTAAAAGTCGATTTTTACGTAAAATTATCGAACAAGTTGGAAGAAGAGGCGGCAATCTTGAAAATTGGTTTTAACGGCGTATTTTCAGGCATTTGAAAAAATAATGTGTTTCATTGAAATGCAGATTTCAAAAAGCAGAAGAAGAAGAATCTATTTTTTTAGGTTCTCTTCAAATAGTGGTTGTCTCAATGAGGAGTCAATATTTGTTCTTATGTACCAAAATAATTCATTATGGGCGAAAACCTGTCATACAATATAAAAGATTAAATTGTAATGGTTATATTCTTAATTTCACATTACAATTTAGAAAACTCTAAAAGTAAGCGATATTGTTCCTAAAATTTAAGAACATTTGAAATATTGGTAAATTCTTAGAAATTGAGATTTTTACCGGGATTTTCGGGCATTGAATAAATTAAATGGATATTACATGAAATGCATATTTCAAAAAGCAGAAAGAATTTATTAATATTAGTTTCTGGTGTCTTAAATTGAACGCTTATTTTCAATAATTTCAAGATTTGTTTCTTCGAGTAGGCCTCAAAACCTCATTTACTTATGACAATCTCAAATATACTTGTATATTATTTACAGGGTGGTCTGTTTTACATAATTTCCAACATTACAAATTTGAATCTTCTGAAAAGTAACGAATCGTTTATTCGTGTAAACATGTCAATAGTGGTTGAACAAATCTTTTGGGGTTTGGTTAAATCTTTTAAAAATTTGTCCAAGACCAAAAGCTTTAGCATAGAAAAAAATAATGTGTATTCATTGGAAATGCAATTTAAAAAACAGAAAAGAGAATTTATTAAGTGTTTTTTTGGTGTCTTAAATGACGTTTTTAATGACTAGTTTCAATTATGTTGTTTTAATACCAGAGAAGTATTCATTAATGTGAAAACCTGTTCTTAATAAAAAGAACGTCATAATCATAAAAATGGCGTTATAGTTTTTAAAGTTTTTTGCGTTACAAAAGTTTGGAATCGTTTTTAAAGTACTAATTTATTTCCATAATAAAACATGCGATTTAAATTAAGACTAGGGCACTGCACAAGTAATTATATAGTTTTATTTAAACAATGGAATGTTTTATCCAACCTACTATTTACCAAAATAAATATAATAAAAGAGTGTGTTTATCATAAATAGTGTTGAAATCTGTACTATCATTCATGAACTTCCGTATTTAGTAAAAATTACCGTATAATTTTTTTTTGTCGAAGATTATAATAGGAATCATTTTTTCATTTATAAATTTGCATTTAATAATAATATCATTTTATATAAATTATGCTTTGCCATTAATTGTGAAAAAATCTAGTTTTTATATATAAAAAAATTCAATAGACATGTCATATAAATATTAATACAGATTCTTATTTAATTACTATATATTTAATCATTTTGTATCTCACCCCAGTTACATTAATTTTATGACTCACCTCTAATAGTACGAATTGTCATAAATATGTTTGCAAACATCTGCAAATGTATTGGTGAAAGGATTAACTTATTAATAAAAGTTGTAGCGATTATGTTATCATTAAATTAGGGTATGATTTTGTTCATGGCATTTGTGATAAATGATATAAATTATTGTTTTCATTTTATGAATAATGCAAATAAATAGAAGAACGTAATACTTTCTGTGTTTCGAAGAATTTTATTAATCTTTATTGTCTCATGAATTTGCTTATTAATGAATATTTCAACGATTTTCTTTAAAGTTTATATATTACCAAAATGTAAAGAGAACAAAGATATATGTGAACTGTTTTTAATGAAAGAAATGTGGAACTTCTAAAAATGTCGGCTTTTTCTTATTAAATTTTCATCATTACGAAATTTTAACTCATTAAAAGTACGATTGTGTCCAACTTATAATTTCAACATTGAAATAACCTTTGGTAAATCTAAAATTGAGTTTTTAGACAGGTAATTTTCAGCATTTTGATATAGAAAAATATGTTAGTTTCATTGAAATGCTTATATTTTCAAAAGGTGCAAGACAAGTAACAATTATTACACATTTATTTTAGTCAGGGTTTTCTAAATTGACGTTTTTACTGAAATTTCATTTAATTAATTGATTGGTGTATTACCAATTTGTCATTGATTACAAACTCGTTTTAAATAAAGAAATTTTAAACTATCAAAAGGATTAGCGCTTTTTCTGAGAATTATTCACATTACAAATTATAGAAAGTTCTTTGAAAAGTAGCGTTTGGCCTTTTATATTAAGCGATTTTGAAAATATTTGTTAAATTTTCAAAATTGAGTCCCTAAACGGTATCTTCAAGTAATTGAAAAAATAACAGAGTTTCAATCTAAATGAATGCAAAGAGAGAGAGAGAGAAATTTATATAATTCTTAGAAGCTCTTGAATTAACGTTTTTGTAGCAACTTTCAATAGTAGATTTCAATATACCAAATATTTTATTTGGGTGCGAAACTCTGTGTTAATAAAAAAATTTAACCTCTAAAATTACGCTGTTTTCTTAAATTTTCACCATTACAAATTTAGAACTCTTTAAAAAAGTACGATTTTATACATAACATTCAACATTTGAAATTATTAGGTAATTCTGTAAAAATGGAGTTTGTTTACAGGGATTATTCCAGCATAGAGACGAAAAAGATAATGATGCTTCATTAATGCTATTTTCAAAGCTGAAGCGATATTATTAATTGTTTTTAGGGTGTCTTAAAATTGACGTTGTTAAATGAAATTTAAGATATTTCATTATTTTTTTTATCCTAGATTAGTTTTCATTTAAGTTGTGAAATTTACATGTTTGAATTGAAAAAAATTGGTATCAATTAGCTGTTTTTCTTAAAATTTTCACATAACCAATTATAGAACTCTTAAAAGTACGAGGTTTCCTAAATTTTTCATCATTTATTGATAATTATTTGTTAAAGAACTCAAAGTTAACTAAGTGACAGTGCAGTTTGAAAAACGAATAATGGATGTTTTCATTGAAAGTTGCAATTTCAAAAAGCAGAAATAAGGAATAATTAATTAATTTTTACAAGGTCTTAGATTGCCTCCTGATTTGTAAATAGGAAATATATCAAAAAAGGAGTTGATGTATATCAATATATTTATTAGTTGTGAAAACCTGTTTTAAATAAAAAATTTAACTTCTAAAATTACGCTATTTTCTTAATTTTCACATTACGAATTTAGAACTGCTTAAAAGTAATAAGCGATTTTGTCCTAAAATTCTCAATTTGGAAGGTTCGTAGTTTGGTAAATCTTAATAATAATTGAGTATTTAACATGAGATATTTTCAGTTTTGTAAAAAATTAAAAGTTTCAATTGAAATGCAATTTTCAAAAGCCTGATAAGTTTTAATAGTTTGTAGATTTTTATCCTACACATTACGCCCATGAAATTTCAAATAATTTGATTTTTATGTAGATGATTTCATAGGGTTGGAAAAAAACCTTGTTTAAAAAAAAACGTTTAACTTCTAAAATTACGCTTTTTCAAAGTGTAATGCTTTTCACAGTTACAACGTGTGTAGATGACTCTAAAAGTTACGATTTTCCTAAATTGTCGGGACTGCATTTTGAAGATTATCTGTTGGGTAAATCATTGAAAAATAGAGGTGGTTATCACGGTATTTTTTCAGCATGTTGAGATGAAATGTGGCAATTTTCATTGCAGATGCATGCCCTCATTTCCAGTAAAAGCAGAAATAGGAATTTATTATAGTCTTTTAGCAACAAGCATTATTGGCGTTTGCGCTTCTCATTCATGAATAATTTATGAATCTCATCCCCCAACTATCTCATAGTTGTCGAATAGCCTGTTAGTATACCTAAAAGAATATATTTAAAGCTATCATCCAAAAACCCTTAGTACGTCCTGCTCGTTAGCTGTGTTTAAAGACTCGCTATTGCCGACTATTACAGGATTGTTTTCCCGACCCACGTCTTTAACAATGTACAGGACTTTTTCTCTCTAGTAATTGTTCAACGATTTTATAATAGAAAATATTCTTCCCGTAATCTTTAAATATGTCGCATTTTTGACGGGAATTTCTCCACCGTTATAATTTCTTATTTCGTCATTTTTCAGAAAATGTAAATAATGCTGTGTTCTATTGAAATCCTATTTCAAAAAGCATAAAAGCTTTAGTATTTTTATTTAAATGAGTTTTAAGTGTTTATTGAGCGTTTGTAATTGAAATTTTAATATTTGTTTTTATATGTTTAATAGCAAAGAATTATTTCTTTAGTTGTGAGAACCTGTTTAAGTAAAAAATTATAAACTTATAAAATTACGCTTTTATTCTTAAATTAATTTCACCTTACAAATTAGTGAGAACCTTAAAAAGTTACGAGGATTATATCCTAATTCTCACATTTTAGTAAAATTATTCTTTGTGGTATATATGCTTAGAGGAGATTGAGATTCGATTGAGACTTATGTTTCAGCAATTGCAAAAAAACAATACATAGTGTTTCATTATGAAGATGTCAAATTCCCAAAGCAGAAGAGAAAGGAAATTCTATTTAAACTGTGTATAGGGATAGTTTCTTGAATCTGACTGTACTCTCTATTAATTGAAAATTCCCTCTTTGTTTATACTTATACCAAATCATTTTCAATTAGATCGCCAATCTAGAGTTCAAAGGTCGGAAATACAGTTAACGTACCACTTAAAAGAAACGAAAAAGCAATTCCGCGAAGAGCAAGACAACCTGAGAAAGCAGACCGAGGTTCAGCAGTATCGATAATTTCTCATTATGTTGTCCTTTTCGACATTTGCAAATTATTTGGTAAGAATCGTTAGAAATTGCGTTGTATTAACGAGAATTTTGAGCCATTTGAATAAAAGTTAGGTGTATTACCTCACTTCGAAAATTGCATAATTCAATAAAGCTGGAGAAAGGTTGAAATTTGATTAGAGTAAAATTTGATTGTTTATATGGACTGTATTTTTGTGCACTGATAATTTCTAATAGACCTTGTGCCTCTTATTGCCTAATACCAGAATATTTTACATTAGTAAAATTTGTAGAAAACCAATGTAAATTTGAAATTAATGTGTACGTACCTTTTCGTATATGTATACTTAATTATTATTTTATCTTACGTCAAATTACCGGAAGAATTTAAATTGTAAGAGCTGCTTAAAAAGATACGACTATTTTCCTAAGAAATTATGTCGAACATTCTGCAAAAAT
Source organism: Trachelipus rathkii (assembly GCA_015478945.1). Classification (NCBI taxonomy): domain Eukaryota; kingdom Metazoa; phylum Arthropoda; class Malacostraca; order Isopoda; family Trachelipodidae; genus Trachelipus; species Trachelipus rathkii. The sequence goes on along the minus strand of JABUQX010132705.1, from coordinate 9,523 downwards.
CTAACTTGGTAACCTCCCTCTCCAAACATTGAGTTTTCTTTCTCCTTCTATTTTAAGAAGGGTGAAAAATTAAAATAATGCTGTATAATCCTTATGTTAAAAGGGTTTAAGGTTTATTATCTGAAAGTGAATATTATTAATAGTTTTATATGTCCTTAATTGATGAATCGTGACTTTTTTTTTAATGAAAATTTCCCAATATTCTTATATATAATAACTACACAATTATTTTATTCCCGCCTATTTTTGTCCGCTCGTTGAATGAAAGAATCCTGTTCTTAAGATAAAAAAAATTTAACTTATTACTAATGTTACGCTTTTCTTTTTTTAATTTATAACTTGATCTACAAATGATATGACTCTTCTAGAAAGGGTACGATTTTGCCTTAATTGTGTCAAAATTATGAAAATTGATGCTCGGTAAATCCTTAAAAAAGTGTCGATGTTTATATACATCCCGTATCTATAATTCATGACGATTTGTTAAAAATGAATGTGTTTATAGATCTTTTGCAACTTCGAAAAAAAGCAGAGAAGGTAAATTTATTAATATTTTTGCAATGTGTCTAAAATTGACGTTTTTAATGGAATTTTCTATATACTTTACGTACATGATTATCTATAGGGATATCATTCTGCGATGTACAGTCATTCTGTTTGTGGAAAATTAAAATGAGGTATTTTAAGACTTTTTCCGTAAATTTCCGCGTTTTTATTAAATTTTTCACTTACAAGTTAGCAAACTATCTTAGAGAGCGATATCGATGTTTTCCCAAACTCAAGTATCAATCATTTGTAGAAAAGTGTATGTTGGGTGTCAAATTTTCTATCAAGTCAGTTTTGAGTTTTTAAAACGTTGTGGGCGTTGTGTGAACTGTTCTCATGATTTGATAAAATTATTGTGTGTCTCATTGAATTATGTCTATTTTCTGCAGAACAGAGCGAGAATGAAGTGAAATCTGAGAAGAGTTTTTTTATTTCTGTTTAATTAAAATAAAGATGTTATTTAATGTAATTCGTGTATTTGCTGTGTTATATAGCCCAAATATATTTAGTTGTGAAAACCCTGTTATAGGCTAAAAATTGTTTATACTTACATAAGGACTAAATAAATGACGACATTTTTTGGCACACAATTTCACAATACTCTACAAATTTTATTGAAACTCGACCAAAAAGGACGATTTTCCTAAATTTCAACATTCTTAAATTATTTGTATAATCTTAAAATTGAGTTTTTGAACTGTATGAATTAATTATTTTCAGCCTATTTGATAACTATAAAGAATAATGTTGTTGCTCGAATTATAAAAATGAGCAATTTTCTTTCAAAATATATATAACAATTGAGTGTGTATTGTAAATTGAGTTTTTTTTTCAGTAGTATGTTAAGTATTTCTGTTTTTTATATGAGAGATATAGCATAAGAATAATTTGTTTGTGTTAAAGATAAAAGGAAAGTTAGGAAGGAGGAGTAGAAGTAAAGTCAAGCACAAAAGATATTGTCAAGATATGACAGTTATGAGAGGAAGAGTAACACTGAAGTTTTTAAAGTAAGAAAGAAGGAAGAGAGATATGAAACGTTGTTTAATGTGAAAAGAAATTACTGAGCAGGATTTACAGATATACTGGAGAAGGAAGTCTTTAAAATCAACAATTAAACAGAAATTTAGACGTACGTATAAGAAGTACGAAGATGTTATGTACGACTAAAGTTTTACGAAAGAACAGAGGTAGTAGTCAAGGAGAAAAATTAGTTTGGTAAAATCTTGAGAATTTGAGTAATGTGATTTTAGTCGGGGCGATTTTCAAGGCATTTAGAAAAATTAATGATATTTCAATTGAAATGGCTATTCAAAAAGCGAGAAAAAAGGCAGAATGTTATTAAATAAGTGATTTAGGCTTCAGGTCGGAATGTAAAATTGACGTGTTTTTAATGAAGATTTCGAGAAGATATTCGTTATATAGAATATACCTCACACCCTATTTTCAATTCTGATATGATGGAAAAAACCTGTTTAAAACAAATATAATAACTCCCTCAAAATTACGCTTGTTTCCCTTCAAACCTTATACACCAAATAGATTATCAAAATTGTATACTTGGCGGATTGTCTGGAAAGTCTCCGTGTAGTTAGAAACACTAGAACATTTTGAAAAATTGTAGCCAAGAACATCAGTGAGAGGTACTGGTGCTGTAATAATTACAAAGCAATTTGAGAGAAAAGAGTTTAAGTGTGATTTATTTGAAGTAGTGGCGTAATTCAAATGGCAGAATTAAGTCAAGTTTAGCATTGTTTTAAACGAAAATTTGACGTGTGTGTGTGAATGAAGATGATATCATACTATTTAGTTTAATACTATATTCCGTGTCCTCATCCAAGGGAGTATTTTTGATTAGTTGTTTGATAAATAACTCTAGTATCTCTAAAAAAATGTTAAACTTCTATAAATAAAATTATCGCTTATTTACTATAAATTAATTATCATCAATGTTCAGACAATTTCAACTTACTATTTAAAAGTACAGGTTTTTACTCTTAAAATTATCAAAGCATATATATTGTAATACTATGTTATTGTATTAAAGTCTTAAATAAGTGTGCGGATGTTTAGTTCATGTAACGGTATTTCATCAGTTAGAAGAATAATTAAATGCTGTTGTTATTCATTGAGATATATTGTGCAGATATTCTTCAGATAAAGTCATTAGTATAAAGAATATAGATTAAATTGTTATAATAATATGTTTTAGGTGTTGTCTAAAAATATATAAGACGATTTTATTTTATATGTATATTATATATTATTCTATTTATATAATTATTTTATTAGTTATATTTTTAATATATAGTTTATTAGATACATACTCATCATTTAGGAGTTGTATTCGATTATTTAATAGCGGACACTGCTAGAGATACAAAAGAATTGATATTATTTATAATAAGTGACTGTAGCTCTTCTCTTGAGGTATTTATGTAGTCAATGCTGGGTCATTGACTTAATTTTAAGTAATATTTTTTATACATTATATATTTTTATTGTTGATATTATTATTAATTTTATTAATATATTTTAAATTATATTTATTATTTTTAGTTCTATAAATTTTTTGACTTTTATTTTTAATAACTTTCATAAAATAAATTTGGGAAATGTTTTAATCTGGCTTTACTTATATATAACTTTATTTATTCCTTTCCTCTATTGTTAATTTGTGATTCTTCTTTTCTCTTACTCTCTTATTTTATTATTTTTACATATTTTAATTTTATGTTAATAACATCTTAATAAAAAATACTATTCATACTAAATTCCAACTGTATTTTTTTGGAAATTATTTATGTAATTTCGTTAACATTTTGTGTAGCTCTCTCCTCTTTACGAGAAATATCAGAATTTTGAAAACTAATAAAATGTGTATTTCATGAAAAAGTGCATATTTTCATTAAAAACTGACATTTGAAAACAATAATTAAAAAAGTGATTTTACTGTCTTAAGTTGACGCAATATTTTATGGAAATTTTGATATTTTTATTAAAGAAGCAAAATATGATCCAATTAGTTGTTACAAATTACCTGTCTCTCTACATCAAAATAATATATACTATATCCTTCTCTAATTACGCTTTTTCTTGAAATTTCACATTATACAAATTTAGAAGCTCTTAAAGTGATTTCTATCTCTATAATCTGCGATATAGTTTTGACCAACATTATGGTCAATTTCTGATCACAATTGAGTTATTTAATCTTGATCCACTGTTCAAGCATTTAGATTTAGAAAGTATATTGTCGTTTCATATGAAAATGCGAATTATGCAAAAAGGCCCGCTAAGTAAGTGAATTTAAATAGATTTATGAGCTTATATTAGACTTTCTTTTGTTTAATGAACTTTCCAATATTTGTGTGTTATGTTACCAGAGATATTATTCAATTTAGCTTGTGCAAAACCTGATTTCAATTGAAGTAAATATTAAACTTATAGCAAATTCGCTCCAGTTAGCGCGCTTGTTCTTAAAATTTTCACATTACAAATTTAGGAATCTTATAAATACGATTTTTCCTAAATTGTAACATTTTCAACATTTGAAATTAATTTGGTAATTCTTAAAATTGAGTTTTTTACGGATTTTCAGCATTGAAGATATAGTGTTTATTGAACATGCAATTTCGATGATACTGAGGAAGTGAAGTTGTTGATTAATGGGTTAGTATTAGATGTACTAAAAATTTTCTCCGTTTATGAAAGTTTCAATACTTTTTTTTGTGGTATATACCAAAATAGTGTTCATTAAGAATTAGTGTAGAAAGACCTGTTAATATAAATTTACGCTCGACGAGAGAAATTTAACTTTCTAAAAAATTTACGCTTTTCTGAGAAGTATTCATCTAACCATCTCCATACGAATACTCCCTCTAAAGTGTACGACTTTTCCAAAAATTTCTAACATTTGAATAATGGTATATGATAACTCTTGAAAAATTGAGTTTTATCAACGGTATTTTCAGGCATTTGAAATTAATTTAATTGTAAAAAGTTGAAATTCTATATTTCAAAAGCAGTAAAAAGTAAAAAAAATGATATTAAGTCCCACCTTGTTTGAGGATGTCTAAGAATTGTAAACGTTCTTTCAGCATGACTTTTCGAGATCGATATTGTTTTGAAGGTTTAGCCAAGTATCTCAGTTAGCTTCTGATAACCACCTGTTTTAAAAAAAAAATATTTAACTTGCTTAGTATGATGCTTCACTAATCAGTAATTCTGTCACACGACGCATTCTTTCAATTAAAAGTTATACAGGTAATAATTCCAACATTTTTTGAAATATATTTGTTAAATCTTAAAAATTGAGTTTTTGTGTAACTAGGTTATGCGCATTTGAAAGATGAATATGTTTGTCCCTCCCTGGAATGCCAATTTCAAGCAAGAAAAAGGAAACTTATATATTTGTTTTAAGTGTCTTAAAGTGCGTTTTTTAATGAAAGTTTCAAGTGACTCCCTTCAGTTGTTCTCATATTACAATAATATTTCCATTAGTTGTCAAAAATACAGATGAGAATGAACATAAGCAAAAACTTTAAGGTTACGCCTATTTCTATAAAATGATGCTTCTTTTAGATGTAGTCTACGTCTTGAAAGTCGATTTTTCCTAAATTTCATCAAGTGGTTTGAAATGTATATTGGTAAATTCTTAATATTTGAGTTTTTAACCCGCTGTTCTTCAGCACTGACCCACCCTTACAGATTAATGTCGTTTCATTGAAACTGCAATTTTTGCATACAGCTGAAGACGTGAATTTATCAATAGCTAGATGTCTTAAAAATGACTTTCTTTGGAAAGTATGACTCGAACTTTGCTTTTTATATCACCAGAAAAATATTTCATTTAGTTGTGAAAACCTGTAATTGTAATATAAAAAGAGTTATAACTGTCTAACGAATTCGCCTTATTCTCCAATTAATCACATATAGACACCTTAGAACTCCTTAGAGAAGTTACGATTTTTACCATAAGTACTTCAACATCTTGAAATCTCTATTTGTAAATCTATAAGATGATTGAGTTTAATTAACGGTATTTTCACAATTATTGAAAACAAATGTGTTTCATTGAAAATGCAATATTTCAAAAAGCAGAGAAGTAAATTTATTAATATTTTTAGTTGTCTTAAAGTGACGTTTTTAAATGAAAATTTCAATTTTTGTGATTGGATATATGCCATCAAATCACTGGGAGTAAGTTGAATAAAAGATTTTAACGTCTAATAAATTACGCTTTTCTTAAGATTTCACATTAAACATTTAGAACTCTTAAAAAGCTTTAACGATTTCTAAATGTACAAACAGTCTTGAAAATTATTTGTTGGTAGATCTTAAAATAGAGTTTTTAGCGGTATTATTCAGCATTTGAAAAATAATTGTGTTTCATTGAAATCGACCTAATTCGAAAAAGCAGAGTATAAGTTGCAAAGTTTATCCTAACCTACTTGTTTTAGTGTCTTAGTGGAATTGACGGGCTCTTTTATAATAGCAATTCAATCAGTATGTTGATTTTTAAATTACCCGACTATTATTAAAAACAATATAAGTTGTATGAAAAACTGTTTAATGAGTCAAACCCGGTTTAATAAAACTGCCTAACAATATACGCTTTTTCTTAAGCTTTTCCGACCATTACAAAATTTAGAACCTATAAAAAGGAAGTAGCGAATTTTTCCTTAAATTTCAGAACATTTGGATATGAATATTGATGGTATTTCTTAAATTGAGTTTTTACAGGGATTTCAGCATTTAGAACAAAGCTTCTTATGTTAAGAGTCTATTTCAAAAAATCAGAGAAGCCGAAAAAATTTTAATAATAGTTTTAGCCGATGTCTTACAAGATATTTCTAATAGAAATTTCAATTTGTTTTAATATACCCTAATATTACATTAGTGTTGGAAACTAATTCCTTAATAAAAAAATTTAACTTCTCAAATTACGCTTTTTCATTAGAGTTTCACATTACGAGATTAGTAAACTCTATAAAAACGGTCACGATATTTACCTAAATCGATTCATACATATTTAAGATTCATTTCTGGTAAATCTTAAAATTATCCTTCTAACTCTATTTTGCTATTTGAAAGTATAAAAAAAACAATAATGTGCTTCAATTATGATGTTAAGGTGCCATTTCAAAAAGCTGAATTTGAAGTGAATTTTTTTAACTATTAATCGTGTAGAAAGTTCTGTAGAATATGAGCGTTAATATTCGTTTTTATATGACCTAAAATATAGATTTTAGTCTGCTTCATACTATCTCCAATTTTTATTTATCTAGTCTTGTGAAATCACCTGTATTTAATAATTATATTATTAACCTCTAAAAAGTTACGACTTTTCTATAATTTTCATATCTATAGCAAATTATGTAACTGCTTACAGATACGAATATATTTCATAAATTTTTTCTTATCTTATTGAGTATTGGTATTTGGAATTCTATCAGATAATTGGGAGTGCTTTTTTTACCGGACTTCATGCAGATGTCTGTAAAAATAGTAATGTTGTTTTCTACCTATGAAGGTGCATAGTGCTGTCAAATTAAAGCAGAAAAGGCGAGTTATTATATAGTTTCATTAATTGTGTCGTCTTAATAATTGACGTTTTTTATATGTGAAATTTTTCAGATATTTGATTGTTAAATACCAGAATGATGTGCGATTCGATTTGTAAAAAACCTGCTTTTTATAAGATATATATACAACTCCTATACTTGCATAAAATTACGGCTTTTGCTGTAAATTCAATTACAAATTTAGAACTCTAAAAGTACGATTTTTCCTAAATTTCACAATTTGAAAAGTTTTGGTAATTCTTAAAATTGAGTTTTTAACACTATTTTTCAGCTTTTGAAAAAAATAATGTGTTTCATTGAAATACATTTTCAAATCAGAAAAGCGAATTTATAGTTTTAGGTTGCTTAGATGACGTTTAAGATGAAATTTAATATTTTTTTATAACCAAATATTTCATTAGTTGCTAAAAACCTGTTTCTAATAAAAAATTTTAACTTCTAAAAATTACGGTTTTTTGCTTAAATTTTCACTTACAAATTTAGAAAGCTCTAAAAATCACTTTCCAAGATTTCAACATTTGATTTTTTTTGTAATTTCTTAAAATTGAGTTTTTAACGGTATTTTCAGATTTGGAAAGAAAAAATGAATGAGTTATTCATTAAAATGCAATTTCAATAAGCAGAAAACCGCGTATTTTTATTGTTAGTTATAGTGTCTTAAATTGACGTTTTTTAATAAAATTGTAATATTTGTTTTATTTACCAAATTTTCATTAGTTGTGAAACCTGTTTAATAACAAAATTAATAACTTCTAAAATTACGGCTTTTTCTTAAATTTTCACAAAATTTTACAAATTTTAGACTCTTAAAAGTACTTTTTTCCTGAATTGCAACATTTGAAATTATTGTAAATCTTGTAGAGTTGTTAACGGTATATTCAGCATTTGAAAAGTGAGAGTATTTTAGTGGATTTCAAATTACCTAATAAGTAAGAATAAAGAATTTGTAACTTTTAGGTTGTGCTTAAATTACGTTGTTTTATGAAAATTTCAATATTGTTTTTTATATACCAAATATTTCATTAGTTGGAAAACCTGCTTTAAGTAAGAATGAATTTTAACTTCTGAAATTACGCGTTTTCTTAAATTTCACATACAAATTTAGAACTCTTAAAAAGACGATTTTTCCAACGGCTTTCAGCTGCTGCAATTATCGCCAATTCTTACATGTTGAGGTTTTAAAAGCGTATTTTCAGCATTTTGAAAACATAATGTGTTTTTCTGGAATGAAATGCAAATTTTGAAAATAACAAAGAAGAAATTTTATTAATAATGTTTTAGGTTTCTTAAAGTGACGTTTTTGAAGAAATTCAATATTTGTTAATATATAAACCAAATATTCATTAGTTGTGAAACGTGTTTTAATAAAAAGTTTAAACTTCTAAAATACGCTTTTGCTTAAATTGTCACAATTACAGTATGAACTCTTAAAGTACGATTTTCCAAAATTTCAACATTGAAATTTTGTAATTTCTTAAAATTGAGTTTTAACGTAATACTTTCAGCATTTGAAAAAAAAATAGTGTTTTCATTAAAATGCAATGTCAAAAAGCAGAGAAAGCGAATTTTATTTTTAGTTTTAGGTGTCTTAAGATGACGTTTTTTTTTGGCACTTCCAACTTTTTGTGTTTATTTAAACCAAATCCTTCATCCATTGTGAAAGCCTGTTTTAATTAAAATTTTTAACCTTTAAAATTACGATTTTTTCTAAATTTTCAACATTACAATTATAGGACTCTTAAAAGTACAATTTTTCCTAAATTTCACATTTGAAATTACTTTTGCTATAATCAAATTTTCATTACGGGATTATCGGCATTTGAAAATATATGTGTTTCATTAAAAAGCCAAAGCCAAAAAGAGATTTCAGCGAATTTTATTTGAATAGGTTTTAGGTCTGCTTAAAATTGACGTGGTTAATGAGAAGTTTCAATTTTTAGTTTTATATACTAATTATGTCATTAGTTGTGAAAAGCTGTTTTAATAAAAGGCATATGAAGATGTGTCTTCTAAAATTACGCTTTTTACTTAAGTATTTCATGTCAGGTAGCAGAATTCTTAGAACATCTTAAAAAGGTTACGATTTGTTCCTAAATTTCAACATTTGAAATTATTTTGGTAAATCTTAAATTGAGGTTTTAACTGTATTTTCAGCATGGCAGTAAAAATATGTTTTCATTGAAATGCAATTCAAGAGGAAAAAAAGAATTTATAATGTTTAGTGCGTGATTCATCATCATCATCTTAATTTCGTATTGTTTTTATATACCAAAATATTCATTAGTGTTGGAAATCCTGTTTAATACAAAAATTTAGAACCTATCTAGAAAATTCGCTTTTGCTTGAAATTTTCACATTACAGAATTAGAACTCTTAAAGTACGATTTTTCCTA
>JABUQX010132704.1:20000-27500 GCA_015478945.1 Trachelipus rathkii | reverse complement strand
ATAATTATATATATATATATATTATATATATATATATATATAATATATTTATATTATATATATTATATTATATAATATATAAATATATATATTATTTAATATATATATATTTATATATTATATATATATAATATATATATATATATATAATATATATATAAATATATATATAATATATATATACATTATATATATTAATTATATATATATATAATATAATATAATTATATATATATATATATATATCATAATGATAAATAATATATATATGTATGTATGTATATTGATGTATATATATATATAATATTAATAATATATATATATATATATATAATATATTAGTAGTATAAATTTATATATATATATATATATATATATATATATATAATATATATATATATATAATAGTTATATATTATTATTATATTTAATACTTATATATACATATTATATGATAATGATAGTAATGCTAATAATATATATATATATATATATATATATATATTAATATATATATATAATATATAATTATATATATATATATATATAATATATATATATATATATATATATATATATATTATATAATATATATATATATATAATATTATATATATATATAATATATATAATAATTATGGTATTATTATATTAATAAATTATTATATATATATATTTATATATAAGATATATATAATTATATAGTATACTATATAATATATATATATATATACTATAATATTATATATAATATATAATAATATCGGGAAAAAGGGGTGTATTTGATTCTCATTAAGTGGTGTTATTGTTCTGATGTTAACATTGGGCATGGCACTAGCTGTGGAGAAACCCAATGCAGATGGGGTCTTTTGTTGTGAACCTCCGACCCCAGCACGTAGTGTATGTGCATTTGTTATGCATTCGTGCATTAGCATTTACACATATGTAATCTTTTTCAAACCCTTTCTTTCTTTCCCTCATTTTTCATAATTTTCCATTCTTTCAATCCACCCTCTTTATCACAGACAATCCTTACTACTCATATCCCTGTGTGTGGGGAGAAAAAATTGCCCAACATCGTATGTCCTGCATGTCGTAGGAGCCGACTATAGGGACAGGTGGAAGTTGGGTTTGGCTGTCCTTACTACCATTATTTTCTTGCCAGGAATGCTATATTGCAGCCTCCGGAGAAGGTCGTGATCGCCGTAACCGGCCTTCTATCTTTCGGCGAAATTGTTTGAATCGTTTGGGTACATGGAATGTTCGAGGAATAAATGTTGAGGAGAAGAGCAGAGAGGTGATGGATGTATTTAGAAAGCGGCAAAATTTGATTTGCCTCGCTGTGACTTGAACAAAGAGAAAGGGAAAAAGGGTGAAATTGAGTTGGTGTGATGTGCAAATGTGTGCGCTGCTGGTTGTGGGAAGAGAATTGAGAGAGGAAGAGAAGGAGTTGCAATTTTTGAGTTGAGTGACCTGTGGTATGAAGCTATGGTAGACTTTTATTGTGTGAGTCTCTAGAAATTCTAATGGTTAAATTTAAGTTTTGAAAAAGGTCAAGGGTTTGTGTGGTTGTGACGTTATGAGTCCATCTGAGGGGATAACGTTGAAGAGAGTACGATTTTTTGGAGAATAATCTTAGAAATGTGTTCTGGGATGGGATGTGAGTAGCGAGCTTCACTTGATAGGTCTTTGGGGCGACCTAATGTTTGGATAGGTTTGTACAAAAAAAGGGATGGACTATAAACAGGTTGGTTTGGTCTACAGGTGGGCGGAGAGAAAATGAGAATATTGGTAGGAAGGTGGATTGATTTCTGTGGAAGAAGAGATGGTATGTGTGTAAGTAAATGACTTTCTTTAAAACACAAGAGTATCCATAAGTATACTAGAGTTAGGGGTAGGTTAGAGATTGGGTTTCGAAGTGAAAAGTGATGATTGAATTTAGTGTTGGTGATAGAAAGGAGCAGTTGAAGATGATGTTGGATGTTAAAGCAGTTTAGGGCGATTTAGGAATGGGATTATCGGAATCATATGTTGTTCTATGTAAATTTAAGTTAGTGGGGGCTTGGAGGGAGAGGAAGGTGATACGAAAGGGAAGTAGGTAAAATTAAGAGTGAGAAGTTAATCGAAAGCAAATAATTAAGGTATTAAAGTATGTAAGAGCGCTCGCTAGTAAAACGGTTCAATGTGAAACAAGTTGCATTAACTGAACAAATCTGGGGGCAAATGAAAGGAAGCAATTGTTAGTAGTGAAAGGAAGTTATTGTGGGGATGCTGCTAAAGTAGGAAGTTAGAATGTTAACAGTGAATGGGTGGAATGAAGAGGTGATGAAAAAGCGGTTAAAGGTAAAAAGGAAAGCGGGTTGAATGTACTAAAAGCAAAGATGAAGACCTCAAAAGAAAGTTGCTTTTTGAATGTATATTAAGGTGAGGAAAAAAGAATACTAAAAGGTGCGTACGTAGGAGAAAAAAAGGAGGTAAATGAACAGTTTTGGAAGGAGGATGAATTCGGGACTTACAAGGGAATAGGAAGCTCTTCTGGAAGGAAGCGCGAAAAAGGTTAAGAATCAGAATGGAGGGGAATCTGCTTAGGAATAATGAATAGGGATGGTGCTTTGTAACTGATGAAATTAGGTGTGAGAGGAGTGTGGAAAAAACACTTCGAGAATCTGCACAATTACTAACAGTTAATGAAGAATTATAGTGAATGTGGTGTGGGTTGATGGTCTATGCAAGAAGGAATACGGTATTTTTGGGGATGAGGTTATTATTAAGGAGGAGGTAATGGGTAGAGTGAAAAAGTTGAAAGAATGTAAATATCTGCAGGTATTAGATTCGAAACTTACTGTGAAATGATTCAAGAACGGAGTCAGATAGAGTTTATTGATTGGAATTTGGAGAAGTTGTAGTAATAAAGCGGTTAATTATAGGAGGTATAGTTCCAAGGGAAGTTGGTGGAGAGCCGGTAATATGTACCTCTTACTATTAAGGGTAAGGAGAAAAGCGGAAACTGTAGGAAATTATAGGGGAATAAGTTTATGAGTGTTGTTAGGAGGATATGATACTGGTATTTTCGTCGAAAGAGTGCGTCGAGTGAAACTGAAGGACTGATTGGTGAAAGAACAAGGTGCGTTTTAGGAGTGGTAAGTTTTAGAGGATGTGTGGATCAAAATTTTATTACATTGAAAACAATGATTGAGAAAATGAGGAGAGAAGAATAAAATTGTATTTAGGTTTATGGATTTGCAAACAGGCGTTATGATAGAGTTAATAGGAAGCGTTATGGCAGGTGTTAGTGATGTATGGTGTTGATGCGTAGGCTTCTGAATGGAATTCAAAAGTGATGTATGACGATAGTGAAGCGTGTGTAAAGAATTATAATCCGGTGTCCAATAGTGATTGGTTTAGATTGAATAGACGGAGTAAGACAGGGTTTGTGTTATGTCTCCTTGTGTTATTCAATTCTGTATATGGATGGATGAAAGAATTTAAGGTGGGGAATGGCAGGGAAGGATCCATGGTGTTAGGAATGGTGCGCGAGTAATGGAGTTGAGTGGAGGTGTAGCCCCTACCTATATTATGCGGATGAATTTGGTTTGTGTGTGGCGAATCTAAGGAGAGTTTGAGAGGATTGGTTAGAGAGATTGGGCAGGGGCGTGTGATGTAAAAGGAGGGGCTTTGAAAAAACGTGGATAAGAAGTAAGGTTATGGTTGTGAGTGAGGACACTCCTCAGTGTGAAGTTATGTTAGATGGTGAGCAGCTGGAACAAGTGTTGAGTTTAAATATTTAGGGTATATGTTGGATGAGAAGGGAACGGACTATGCAGAGTGTAGTAGGAAAGTTGTGAATGGCAGGAAGGTGGCTGGTGCAATTAAATCGTTGGTGAATGCAAAAGGGACTAAGTCTTGAGTGTTGCTAGGTCTTACATGAGGGTATGTTAATTACCTGTGTTATGTATGGTTGTGGAGACTATGCGTCTGGAATAAGAAAGTATAAGATCTAAAGTCTCAATGTGTTCAGATGGACAATCTTAGGGGTGTGCTAGGTGTGAGAAGAATTGATGAAGAGAGGAATGAACGTATTAGAGAGTGGTGTGGTGTGAAGAAAGGGGTAAATGAGAGAATAAATGAAAGTATGTTGAGATGGTTTGGTCATATGGAAAGGATGAATGATAGTCGGTTGGTTAAGCGGATGTATAGTGGCGAGTGTGTTTGAAAACCGACCGGCTGGGAGACCTAAGAGAAAGTGGATTGAGTCGGTGAACGAATGTCTGAAGGATGAGAAATGTGGTTTTGGCAGAGGCGAGAAGAATAAAGGTGTATGATAGGAGAGAATGGCGGGGGGTTTTGTATGGGGGCATGAAGTTGTGGCCCACCCTGGGCCAGGGGTATATAACCCTTACATTGCGGACGATTTACCATAGTGGAGGCCGTTTCCGTCGCTTGTCCCATGATGCTCGTAGCGGTGGATTTTCTGCTCTGTGACGAGCTCTCACTAATTAATTGTACAGAGGGGGGGGTGGTAAGGCTGGGCTTTCATTTTGACTTTTGTCATGTTCTCCTACTGCTTTTTCTTTTCCGAATGCTTGTACAGCACCTTACCCCCAATTTTGGGGCAAAGAGGAGGAGGTGAAGAATAGAAAGAAAGGAAGATATATATATATTATACCGATATATATATATATATGAATATATATATATATATATATATATATATATTATATATATATATATATATATATATAATATACTATATATATATATATATATATTATAGTATATATATATATATATATATTAATTAGTGATCAGTAACATCGATCCCGATCAAAAACATTATTAAAGATCTCACCACATCCACATTTCCGCGTTTTGCTTCAGCGGAATGTTGCGCAGATATTTATTTGTCGAGTATTTGAAAAGAAATTTATATGAAAGATACTTAAAGATATAATCTGAACGCCAAACTTCAAATGAGAGACATGGGGGACTCGACTCAACTGTAATAATGATGATCTCTATGATTTCGACAGCATGAAGTTCATAAATAATTTGAGAAATAACATACACCAAATACGTCATCGAGATTCAGGAAAGAATGCAAAAAAATACAGCTCTCTGCATAAAACAGTATATTAACGAGAGCTTAACCCGATGTAATTACTTAATTAAATCTCAACGCTCTATAAAGGAAAAATCAATTTTGTAACCAAACTACAAAATGAAAATTAGATGACGAGTTAAAAATAATGAAAAGAATAAAAAATATGTAAATTTAAAAAACTAGAGCTTAGATAATAAAAAGCTATTAGCTGGGAAAATATTATGCTTACAGTTATATATTTCAAACTAACTTGAAAGATATCCCCAGTTTAAACCAGGTCACAGTTTTCTGCCCTCTCAAACAAACTAGCAACACACAGCTACAACCGTCACCTTCGTCTTCTGCCAGTTGAACAAACATCTCCCAATCCGCCAAACTAGCTTATCTAAATTCGCCCACCCCATCTAAAATATGGAAAATAAAAAACGAAAATCATACAGAAACTCAACACATTACCATAGAGTAAATACTCACAACACAGCTCTCCCCCGCTCAGACCCCCCCGCCCCGCCCCAAACTCTCATACAAAATCCAGTAGATAGGTGAAATAAAAAACACTATCGCCAATTTACCAAATAAAGTAAAATAGTAGCTGCAATATGATTGAAAGACTATTCACTCCAAGAGAAAAAACTTACTGGATAACATAATGAAATGATACTATCAGTTTATTGGTGTTGAAAGGGTTAAGCAAAATGTTTACCCACGCATAGCGTAATACTTGCAAGGAAAAAGTAATATAGCCGGATCCTCCAAACCTTAGAGATGATCTCTCACAAGTAGCAAAGCACCAGTAGGAGGCAAAAAGGAGATACAAAAAACGGGATAGAGAAAGATATAAACAGCTACAGGCCAAACTGAATGATAAAGATAAATCACTGAATAGTCAGTATATAAGGCCCCCCATGGGGGGGGCATGGAGGACAAAATTATGATAAGTAATAAGTAAACTGATTTGAAATGTTATCATCGCAAAACAAAACCAATTCCAATATATTAAAATAAAAATTACATAAAATAAAAAAAATAAATAAAAGTAACATTATAATGACCATAATAAAAGTAAATATAAAATCATATGATAAAAAATCTACATATCAATAATAAAGGCAGGAGGTTGGAGAAATGAAGGTTAAGGATGGGTAGCAAACCTGAGTAGGAGTTCCCGAATACCCGACACACTAGATCGAATAATCTATATATAATAAATATAATAGAATTGGGAGACTAAAAACTCAGATTTAAAAGTTAAAAAAGATAAATGATATATAAATAAGATATAAATATAGTAAATAAATAATAATAATATAATATAAGTGAATTAAAAAAAATATAATAAAATAAAGAAATATAAATTATAATAAATAAATAAAAGGTAAAAAAGAAAGTAATTTAATAAATAAAAATACATAATAAAAAATAAATAAAAAAGTAAAACCTAAGTGATTTAAGGTAAAAAAAAAATAAAAAAAATAAATTAATAAATAAATCATATATAATTTATAATATATATAAAATGTAAGTAATATATATATATAGTAATGTATGTATTGTTATGTATGTATCGTAAGTAAATATACTAACATAAATAAATGATATATATATAATATATGATAATAGATAAACTCAACCTAAAATCAAAATAAATTAGACTTAATATAAATCCTATACCCTCATATAACGATAATCCTAACCTCCCTCATAACCTTAATACCTATGCTAAAAAATACTAAATAATATAAAATAAATAAACCCATAACCCTAATCATATCACATAAATAACAATATAGTATATATGTATGAGTATTGTCAGTATGATAATGTTAATGTAAATATTCCTATCACAAATAAATAATACAAAAATATTATAATAAAACAAATAATAATAGATCCAGAAAATAATAAATATATAAAATAAATTAAAAGATTAAATATATAAAATACATATAATATAATCTAAAAAAAAATAATAATAAACAATAATACTAAAAAATAATAAATATATTTATAATACTATTATAATAATAAATATAATAGATAACTCATATATAAACTATAATAAAATAAGTAATACAAAAACTACCTAATAAGATATATAGATATTGTAATCCGCATCCGCATATTCGCGGATGTTTGTATTTTAACACTGCTTATAGCATCACTAAAAATAATATATTTTAATACAGACTTTATATATCGTTTGTATAAAAATATATATTAATATAAATTTAATATTATAATAGTAAAAAAAAAAGATAGATCCAAATAATATTAATATTAGAAAGGTAATATAGATAATATAATAAATATTATATTAAAAAATATAATAATATATAATAATTATAAATAATATAGTAATATAATATATATATAAATAGCAACATAATAAAATACACAAA
>JABUQX010132704.1:10000-15000 GCA_015478945.1 Trachelipus rathkii | reverse complement strand
TACATTTTTGGTGAAAAATTATGAGAAACTTTTAGATTCAATAACAAATCTAGTTCATAATAGATAGCTATACCTTTTTTTCCTCGACTTCTTTTTAACTTAGATTTTTAGCGTTTCTCCAACTTGGTCTTTAGCTTAAAATTTACCTGGACAGCCATTATACTCTTTGATAGATTGACGCATTTTTTTAGTTGATCAATAGTATTTATTTTATTTTTTTTGTACGCAATTTAAGAGAGCGTGTGAGTGAGTGCTTTAAACTTTCGATTATTCATATTTAGATATATTTATGTTACTAGGTCCACTTCAAAACGAGAGTTTAAACACGAATTAAATTTTTTCTTCGTTTCTCCTTGCTTAGCTTATTTTGTTTTGCCTCTCTGCTTTTTTTTTTGATTGTGTGCGTGCGTGTGCGTGTGTGTGCGTGTGCGTGCGTGGCGTGTGTGTGTATGATAGCAGATTTGCACAGGTGTGGCTTTCTTTTGACCTTACCAACATCATTCATTTCTTTGCACTCTAACTCTGCATCCATGGAATACTACCTCTCTAACTCTAAATAATTTTATGCTTTTGTCTGAGACCCAGATGGCTGGATAAGAATTCATCCTTCAACTCATGTTTAATATATCCAACTATAAACTTATTTTATAATTTCCGTTTGAAGGGTGGAGTATGTGTCTATGTAAATATAAACATTCCTATAACACGTCTCGAGAATCTCGAATCTCCTAACTTCGATGTTCTGTGGCTTAAAATCTTTCTTCCTTCTACTACAATATTCTTATGCTTCTGCTACTGTTCTCCTAACAGAACAGATTTTCATGCCTTTTTTGATTACTCACATTTCACGACTGTTATACTTTCTCATCCAAATACTGATGCGTCCTTCTATTTAGGATTTTTTAATACACAAAACTGAATTGTTAAGGTTCCTCTCAAAATTACTTAGCTGGGAGGAAGGGAATTTCATTCAGTATTCTCAACGACTGGAGCAACTGATTAAATAACCTACACACATTCCAGGATCGTCCCAACTGATTCTTGAACTCACTTGACCTTGTTTCACCAATAGTCCTTCTCTCTATAAATACAACCACCTTCGCTCCTATCGGCAAATCTGACCAACCCTTATACTTCACTTACTTAATACTTCTCTCCAAATCTCCATCCTGCCCCATGCGGTTTTTCCGAACTTTGATCGGGGCCGATTAAAGCATTGCGTTGTTTCTATGCTAACTATAATTGAAGTGACTGCTTTGACTCTCTTAAGACGCTTCAGATTCTGCTGATAAAGTGAACTGTAATTGTTAATGGGATAAGCAGGTTCATCCTTCTTGGACTAAATCTTTTCCTCCTCAAACCATGGTTCAATCGTGCTTGTTCCTTGGCCATTCAGGCTAGAGACAATGGCTCCATCGGGTGGGGTACCCTTTCGTTCTCACTCTCGCTAATTTTCATTCAGATAGAAATCGTTGCAGGGATACTCTGACGAGCAAGGACTTTCATTAAATGAAAATGCGCTGACCTCCTGGTTCTCCTATCGATAAATCTTCTGGCCTCTTGCCAAAAAACATCTCTAACAACTTTTGTAAATCATCCTTTCCTCCTCTTATTCGCTGATGATTTCAAGCTGCTAATACTTCAACTGAAAAGGCCAATCATCTCTTTGGCCTCCTATTTTCCTCTATCCAACCCTGACTTATTCCTTCCTTCTCCTCTCTAGGTGTCCGGTAGTTTTAGCCTTCCAACATTTTATTTCTCTGATCGGGTGTATGAGTTCTGAAATTTATGAACGTTAGGAAGGCGGGTGGCCCGGATGACATTCCTTCCGAATTTTGAGGAGTGTGCCTGTGCTGACCCCACCTCGTCTAACTATACTCTATGCCTCAATATCAGCACTTTCCTCAGTGCTGGAAGCGCGCACATGTCCAACTATTCTGGAAAATGATGCTGTTTCATCCTTCTAACTATCAAATGCCCCATTGCCTCACTTGTATTATTTCTAAGATCTTTGAAACCCTTCTCTCAACTCTTTACTTAGATCATCTGGAATCTCTTTCCTTTCTTTCTGATTACCAGTACGGCTTTCGGTGCTCGAGATCTACTGGCGATATACTTTCCTATTTAACAGATTTATGGTTTTCCACCCTTAGGAACTACGGGAAGACTTGTGTGGTGGTGCTTGACATATCCAAAGATTTGACTCTGGTATGGCACGTCTGCTCTCCAAGTTCTCCTTGGGTTTCCTTCATGAGCTTTATAAGCCTAGCTTCTTTCAAATCACTCAATGTTGGCTGTTGTTGATACATTCTTCTTTTTGTCAATAGTGGTGTTCCTCAGGGTTCTGTTTTATCTCCTACTTTATTCTGCTTTTCATCAATGATCTTCACCTGCACATCTAACTTTATCCACTCATATGTCGATGACTTAACCTTCATTCTTTAACTCATCAATTCTGCCCTCTTTATTTCTCTAAATGGCCTGTGTCTTAATTCTTTTGATTCAGTTCTCGCTGATTTGATGAATACTAGGTTAGTCTGTCTCGTTAAAATTACCCTTAAAACCCAACTTTTACAAATCTCTCTCACACTAACTTTTTCTATCTCTTTCGACGGTTCTCCCGTCTCTTCTGTTGACAATATAAACATCCCTTAACATGAGCAAAAAATGTTTTGAAAACCTCATATCATTGTGGTTGCTAGGGCGGCCTCTGTGAAACGTTGGAGTTCTGTTTAGAGCGTGATACTTTTTTTTTTCTCTTCCCAGTTACTCTCTCCGGCACCTATACAAGGGTCTCATCCGCCCCCAGGCGGGAGTCGTTTCATATATGTGGGGGCGGGGGTTCTGCCTCATCCGGCTTTTGATAGGTCGAGTCAGCGTCAAAGACTTATAAACCGTCCTGTACTTTCTAGTTCACTTGACTTTATATTTGAGCGATGTTAGCCTTATCCTTTTTTTTTTTATAGGTACTACTGGCGCAAGTGGTCGAGGGAAACTATCCACCGCGTACCACCACCTTTTTTGCCGACGCCCTCGTGTAGCACAAGGTGCTGTGTCAGGCTGAGTTTTGTGTTGATGTTAGGTGTTGATGTTAGTAACTCCAGACTGGTTCGCTGTTGGTGCTTCTTCCTGCCACCTATGTTTTGTGAATTCTCTTCCATCATTTGTGTTTCCTACCAATTTAATTTCTCACTTTAAAGCCCGCGTTCAGCCATCTTGCGTGAATTTGCGTTAGATGGATTTTTGAGGCGTTCAACACCCACCCCTTGAATAGTTCTGCCCGTGAGAGCGGCGGTGACAACTGTGTACAATAAATAAAGGTTCTAATAAGGAATTCTTTAAGTAGCAGAAACCCCACAAGAATGGCAATTTCCGACGGTAGTCCACTGAATAAATTTAAATAGCATAACCGAGGAGCTTGCTCGCTTGACAAAAAAAAAAAAAAAAAAAAAAAAAAAAAAAAAAATAGCGAAGGGGGAAGCCCCTTATCTGCAACCCCTGGCAACAGAACAGCACTGATAGTGGACGATGGTGGCTTTTCAGCAATAAAAATCTACTGAAGATGAGGATTTGATATGTTAGACTTGATAAGTTCATGGGCAGAAATTGCATTGACATCTCATTCACTTTCAAAGGAATCACACCAGGAAAGAACCTCATCGTAAAAACTGAAGAGACAGTCATCAAGGAGCAAAGATAATTCAAATTTGCAGTCTGTGAAAGAGGAGATGAGGTTCTACGAAAACATGAGATGCTGCCTACAGAAGAGAATCCTTTCATGCGGTGGCATGAAAATGGGCCAAGGTTTTCATTATTATCAGTGCTTGCAGGCAAATAATTATCAGCACCTCTTTCATCAGTCGAGAGCGAGCGTATTTATAGTGTAGGTAGGAATGTAAACACCCAAAAAGGAACAGGCTCTCGCCAGATACTAGTGAAAGCTTAATGTTTTTGCAATCTCCAATTTAGTTTTTGAATGAGACAATGATATCTATCTAAAGAGAGTTTATATATTACATTGAGTATAGTTTTTTTTATTTTAACTTTCGGCTGATTAATTGAGGTCTCTTTCATTTTTCAATATTTTTATTCTTTATATTGTAGCTAGTTAAAGAATCTTCTTGTAAATTGTAATCATGTTAAAACATAAAAGCTAGTAGCTAAACTTTGTTAATACTTACTTGAAAATGGAAATGGAATATTTTTAAATAAACACAAACATAAAAAAAGTTACTAAATTATTATATTTGCAATTATTATTCCTTAAAGGTACTATTTTAATTTATAAAATGTTTGAGCACAACCAAATATGAAATATAAATGACTAAGTATTGTTTGTACAGGAAATGCAATCTTGAGTTGCCTAGCAGTGCACAAATGTTCTATCTTATTACTGTGTATTTATTATATTAATTAAAGTATCGGTATCGGTATCGGTATCGGCACCTAAAAAAATAGAGTATCGGTATCGGTATCAGTATTCGGCTTTTTCACTATTCGGCACATCCCTAATATATATATATATATATATATAGTATATATATATATATATATATATATATATATATATTATATATATATATATATATATGGAGTATATATATATATATATAGAGGTATAGTGTAAGTATATATGTAGTTATATAGCACAGTGAGCAGAAAGATATATATATATATATATATATATATATATATATATATATAGATAGAGAAGATATATAGTAGATATATATATATATATATATATATATATATATATATATATATATATATATATATATATATAAAAAATATATATATATATATATATATATATATATATATATATATACATCTATATATATATATATATATATATATATATATATATATATATATATATAAATTATTTTGGTATGAACCATAATTTGAAATAAGTAGCGGTCAGAGCACATTTGGACGTAAATCTTTGGTTTACAAGTCAGCGTCTGAGCAGAAAGAATTAGATACATATTTCCTGC
>JABUQX010132703.1:37500-55000 GCA_015478945.1 Trachelipus rathkii | reverse complement strand
ATATATATATATATATATTTTATATATATATTATTATATATAATCATCACTCCATGTAAATTATACTTAATACTTGTCAGAGTTATTAATGTTAACACTGTAAGTTAATGCTTATTAAATTTCTTAATTATAAATTTAAATTTTTATTAACCTTATTTTTACTATATCAAATTAAATAAGTAATATACAAGAATATAGTAATAAAGAAGGATGATAGTCAATAAATTATAAGAGATTCTATGAAGCTTCCCCTATACTATACGTTTAATATAAACGATGCTTAGGCACAGATATGAAAAAACATGTTTTTTAATAACCAAAAAGCCAAAAACCGATTAAAATATTCTCGACCAATTCACATACCGAGGTAATATAGGAGATAAGGTTTATCCGTCCACTCACAAGAAAGGCATTCCCTTCTATGATTAAAGGATCTTACCGTTCCAGCATGTTTCAGTTGAAATTTATATTTATAAAGGATAATACATTGATTCTCGATTCTTCCATACTGGAATTACCTTTTGACCTCGGCTATTAGCTTTTAAAGCGGTACCGTGTATAAAAAAGCCATTCCTAAATTATAGGCCTAAAGTAGTATTTCAACACATTTTACGGAAAGAATTCAGCTTATATCTGTAACGAGTGCGCTTTGTTGTGTTTTCCGTGTGGGCTTGTCAATTTCACTAGAATAGAAGATAATATATTAATGAAAATATTCTATTCCATTTTAATTATCATATCAGATATTAAAATATCATATGTTAAGATGTTAAGATAATAATAATAAATAATAATAATATAATAATAATATTAATAATAATAATAATAATAAAAGCAAACCAAATTATTTAAAAAAACTTGAAATATTTTTAGTTAACATTGAATGAATATTTTATCTGATTTTGACAATTGCTATTGTTATAAAAAATTAATGATTTTAATAAAATACATGTTATGTTAAACGAGAAGAAAATATATAACAAATGCTGATTACTTATTTACATGGCTAAAGATGATGGTAAGCAGTTTAAGTCCATCGAACCAAAGTGTGTATAGCTTGGTATAGGGGTTGCTAGGTCTTGCCCGTACTTGGTAACAGATATTTTGTTTTTGAAAATTCTCTATAGGTTTTTATAAAAATCATAAACGAATAATTAAAAGGAATTTAAAACTTGTTAATTATAAATTTATAAGCTAAAAGCAGCTAAAGTTAGAAATATATTAATAAATACATATATAAAATTGCCGTTAAAATAAAAAGTATTAACCGTTAATACGAGTAAAGCTGTATTTTCAAAGATGATTTATTTTAAATGTTTAAGAAACTTTGAAAATAATTTTAGAATAATTGATGAGTTATATAAATTTACGCGTTAACTTAAAACCATTAAAATGTTTTAATAATGTACTATGTTAATGTTCATACAAAAGAACTTATTTGAATATGTTTAAGCTGTGTATATTTTAAATGAACCTGATTGTGTGTGTGTACGTGCATATGTTAGAGTGTATGTGTATGTGTTCGGGATCGATGTGCGTGTGTCGTGTGTGATATCAGTAGTATGTGCGTTGATAATGTGTGTGTATATGTAACGATATATATTATATAGTGTTGAGTGTGTGAAGGTATTTTTACGTAGTGAGTGAGATTAGTAGTCAATATGTTACATAGATGATATAATAGTCATGAAGTTAATATGACTGGAGGTTATAATTTTAATCATTCGAAAATATATGTTTTTAATTAAAGATATTTACAACTTGTTAGTAAAAATTATTATAACTTATACATTTATAAAAATTTAATAACAAAAAATGTATTACCCAGTATTAATAATAATAAATTTCTCATTCTTTAAAAAGATAAATGATTTATATAAAATTTTTAAGAATAAAATATTTACTGTAATTTGAGTATATATAATATAAATTATTGAATGACTAATATAAATGTACGTGTTTTATTAAAAAAATATATATATAAATATAGTTTTATAATTATTAGTTATCTTGTTAAAACATAAAATGAATGGAATATTTAATTATTTTAAAAACAAATAATAAATACTTAATAAATAATTGAAATTATTACCATAATATTTATATAAAAATTATAATATATATTAATTATCTATTGTATCAGAGTATAATAATTTTTATAATTAGTTTTATATTCTTATGTTTTTGAGTATTGTTCCTATGTTTGTTTAGCGGTATATATAGTAATATATATTCATAATATATAATATATATAGATGCATATAAATAGTAGCCGTATTGTGTGTGTGTATTATATATATAATATATTTACAATCGCTCCTATTGAATGGTCAGGACTCTGTCCCAGGTGGGCCACCGCTTCTTCTCCATCTTCCCCGATCCTCTCTGAGAGGTGAGCCTCTCTGCTTCTTCTCGCCTTTCGTGTTGCAGATGTGGTGTGATTGCATCGGACGCATCCATGTTTGTGCTCAATGAATGTGTGTTCGTGTCAGACGAGAGAGCTTTCTCTCGTATATGCTTGCCTGCGGGAAGTCTCCTCTCCTTTCTATTGGATCCCTTTCACACATCCGTGAGACCATTTAAACTCTCTAACATTTGCTTCCCGGTGGTTATTGATTAATCCCCCTCCCTCTCTAACCCCTCTAGCTAATCCTGTATTGCATCTTACGTTCTCGCTAGCTTCATGCGCTAACGATAGGTCCCAGTCTCTCCGCACTTACCTCTTTACACTCGCATGTTTTTGGCTATCCACTATAACCTTCTCATCACCTTTATTTCATAATCCGTGTCATTCAAGGGTGGGCGGATATGTGCCTCTACCATCGTTAACCATTAAACATCCTGTAACATCGTACTTCTGTGAAATCTCGATAAAATCTAGCCTAATTATCTGGACTTCTGGTGGCTTAAATTCCTTTCTTCCTTTACCCAACCTACTACTAATCTTGTGCTTCTGTACTACTGTGTCTCCCGCATAAGAACAGTAATTTCCCACTCCTTTTTGTAACATTTTGACCTCTTCTCTAGTCGCCTGTTTTTATTCCTTCCTAATCGAACTATCTTAGTGTCCCTCATCATCTTTACGCTGGTCTACCAATGTACAGTCAACACTATCGAATTGTTCTGGGCTTCCCTCGACTCTGCATACGATTTACTATTGCTGACTGGGTGCCGATTGCCAATATTGTCTTGCAGCATTTTCAATACGATCTGGTGGCCAACTAATTATAAGAACCAACCATATGTCCGGATCGTCACTGGGAGATACTAACTTTCGGTTGTAGACACCAACTTGACCATGTTTCACCCTAGTCCTTCTCTCCCTATTAATTATACCGATAGTTATACGTCCCTATGAGTTATAATCGTGAACCATCAACCTATTACTACAAATAATCTCTCACTCCTATACCTTTACAATTCCAACAGCTCTTCACATCCCCCTGCCCCTGTCTTACCTTTCTATGGCCTTATCCGGCGAACAAACTCATGTGTGCGCAACTTTGCGCCTTGCTTCTGAACTATGACTGAAACCTGATAATTGGAATGCTGCTTTTACCACTCTCTGGTGACGCTTCGTGCTTCTGCCGACCAAGTTGAGTGGCGCAGTCTCCGCGCTTGATCGGATACATGAGACGCGTATCTCCATTCTTTCACCTTGCATAATGCATTTTTCTCTCGCTCCCTAATATATTCAATACGATTTCTGTTTAACTTCGTCTCTCTCGGCCCAATTCATCGCTAGATTACCTCTACCATAGTGCGTTTGAGGGCTCCGAAAAGTCTCATACGCTCCTCTATCTACTACCCATTGTCTCAATCTTCAATCTAAGCAATTTCTAGCTTCTGCAGGTATACTCTCGATCTATTATCGATTCATCAAAACGTATAAGCGTGCCGCTACTAACTCTCCTATGCTCCTACTTATTATTACTTTCTGGTCCTTCCTCTTGCCAAAAAAACAAATCAGTCACAATTTCTTGTCTATACTTCTTACGCTTACCTCCTCTTATTCGATTGTGGTTCTTTTTTTGCTAACTTCTAAAACTGACCACCAAGGGACCTTTCTTATTCGGCGTTGTTGTATTTCTTCGTCTAAATGCTATTAGTTCGATCAGCGGGATCGCTCGTGTGAGTCCTCTCTAAATCTTCTTTTCTATTAGATACCGTAAGCTCAGGCAGTGCCTCGAGGGAGCTTTCCACTCGGTGTCCACACTCCTTTAAAGAAGTTGTAACCTCGCGAGCACAAGAGTGCGTGAGTGTTCAGGCAACATGCAGTTTTGTTAATTGATAGTTTTTAAGCAACGTCCATGAACTAGTTCAGCTGCAGGTAGACCCTCCTTCTTTCCTGCCACCTCTTATTCCTGTCTAGAATTCTACTATCCAATCTTCATGTGTTTCTTAATCCTTCTTACAAATGAATTTTAATCATCCCTTACACATTTTAATAGACCCGCTGGTCTCTAGTGGCTCATCATGCGTTATATTTGCGTTAGTTGAAAATTTTGTTGTAGATTAATAACACCGCACCTTGAAATATGAGATCAACCACATTTAAACAATAGTGGAATAACTTATGTTAAAAAAGTGAAAAAAAAAAAGAAACTGAAATAAATTATTATTATATATTGAATGAGAAATATAAATGTACTTCTTAATTTAAAATTAAAAACAATAAAATGTTTTTACATTTATATTACTATTATATGTTGTATGTCATACCTAAAAGGAACATATTAGTAGAACTGTTTAAATGGATTGTATTTTAATTATGAAACCCTGGTATGTTGATGTGTAGTGTGTGCGTGATATAATAATGTCTACTATAAGATCTATAGAATACAGTAAAATGACTTGGTGGTGTAATGTAGTATAAATTATAATAATTTTGATATAATTAAAACAACTAAATAACAATTATAAATATAGGAAGCATATTAAATAATAATTAATTAATAATATTAATTAATATTTATAATTATATAATTTCAAATATATATTATAAAAATATTTAAAACCGCATAATAATAAAAATAACAACAATGATAAATGTTTCCGTGTGTATAATATGTGTGTAGTGTGGTGATGTGTGAGTGTGTGTGTGTGATTTGAGATAATATAATAATTCATGAAAGATAAAATGTCAGAGGTAATATATATGATATAATAATATATAATATAATTATAATTTAATTAATATAATTATTAAATAAATTAAATATAATTATATAATATAAATTAAATAATCAAGTGAAATGAACATAGAGTAAATAATAATGAATAATAGTAATAATCACAATAAGATACTAAATATTATAATAATCATAGATTAATAAATAATATATATTTTCATAAGTATATAATAATAATATAATAATGTATTAATCAGTGGAACATGGCTTATCTTAAGTGAACATAATCAATAATGAATAATAATTTAATAATACTAATAATAATAATAATAATACTAATATAATAATTTAATATTAATATAAGAATAAAACAAATTTGAATTATTATTTAAATATATCTATTCAAATAAATTTTAGTTAATTCAGTGGTATCACCATATACTGTGAATATGTAATAGAAATGTAAATGATAATTAAAAAAAACATAATTGAGTTTTATTATTTATAAAGTCTCATTTAATATTATTAATATAAATTATATTAATAGAATGTGGCTAAAACTAGAGAATTAAAGCACTATATAAAGAGTATATATATATATATATTATATGAACACATAAGTCTTCCTAACTTATTAAATCCCTTTTGTTGAGGCAGATATGAAAGCTTTTGTATTATATTTGTTGTATTATTTAACTGCGTATTAGATAAATAGGTTACATGAGTTATATGATTATAATAATATTAATAATGTTTTATTAATTATTTAAAATTATTTTCAATATATTACAAATTATATTATATAAAACCATAAAAATGTTCTAATATAATTAAAAACACCTACCGCCTGTAATGATTAGTGATTTACGTTCTATACAATATATATATATAAATTATTTTAAATATACAATATATTTATATTATAAAATAAAATAAAAAGTATTATATTAAATATATAAATACAAATCAAAAAAAATTTATTAAATAAAATAATAAAATACATTAATATAGTTATTATAAATTACTATATGATATGAGTTATATAAAGTAATATGCAAAAGTAAATGACTATATATTTATAGTATTATTATTTTAAAGCAGTATTAAAGCTATAGTATTATAAAAGCTCCATAAGTTATATATTTAATAAGCAGTTATAATATATGCCACAGTATAAGCCTAGTTAAAATACTTAAAGCACCTTATACTTAATTCCCTTTGATTGACTAGCCCAATTGCCCCGCTTAATGTAATTTACCCTGTGTTATGCCTTTAGGTTTCATGAGTGTAAAATTACCTGTATATGTTATTTTAACAAAAAATAAAATGTTTAAGTAAATTTGAAATTAATAAAAATGGCCTGTCATCATTATAGTATATATTTAATAAGAAAACCGGTACCTAATATATAAAAGCCTGTGACTTAAATAGTGGAAATTTTTAAGCCGAATTAAGTAACCCCGTATATATATAATTATAGGTATATATATATATAATATATAATAATATATATATATATTATATTATATAATATATTAATATATAAATATATAATATTATAATAATAATATATATATAATATATTATAATAATAATATATACATATATTTAATAATAATATAATAATAACATATCATTTTAACATACAACAGTCTAGTACATTATAATTTAATAAGTTAGAATTATATTCATATACATTTATACATATTTGTAAACAAACTTAACATACACACGATATTATCATATCAAATTAACATACATTACATAATACATATCAATAAAAACATAACATACATTATCAATACATATCATAACAGAAATCATATACAAACATACAGATATACATAAATAACTTAATACATAATAATATATCTACATCATAATTAAACTAATCATGTACAGTTATTTAACATATTTATACTAATATCAATATACAATTATACTATAGATACTAAAACATATATAATATATTTTCTATACAGATATTATTAATATTTATACATTAATAAATATAATTAATTATATATAATACTAATATAAACATACAAATATATATACATATCATTATCTACATCCTGGTAATTAGCTATCTAATACAGCGTAAATATGATTTATAGTTTTTCACGTATTGAAACGTATATAATATATATATATACGCAGAGTTGACGATAAATCTACTTTTAATATATATATTAAATACTAAGCGTACAGTTTTCTCAGCAGTGTTTATATGGCCTCCAAGATCACCCAGATCTGTCTGAACTGTGTGATTTTTGTTGTTGTAGTAGCGCTATTTATTTATAATAATGGCAAATGTCGACAGGAAACAAACCCGATATCTACAATTTGATGAGGTTTAAACACAACATGTTCACGCAATGTTGACTATTGTGGAAATCACACACACAGAATTGGATTGCAAACGATTTGCCAGACATGTGATTTGAAATCGTACTGAATATTTTGGTATCCAGGTTCAAGGTAACAATTTACAAATACGCTTACCTGTAATAACTAAATTGAACCTAATGGATGATTCAAGTAACCTTGTTTTCATATTATTCTTGATATTTAATATTCTCGCGACCTTTATTGGAAGGTTCATATTAAATCCATGTTCTTAGGACTTGGTTATAGTCATCTTTTATTCTATGGCCTATCAGTAAATATAATTATTATATATATTAAATATATATATAATATATACCTATATATATATAATTATCTATAATCTTACTTATAGAATAGAAGATAATATATTATATAATATACTATATTATTCAGTTCATTTATTATAATCTCATTATAATATATTATTCATATCTTATTATATATATATATTTCATATATTATCTTTTCTCCTGGTGACTAACTTTGGTTATATCATATTATAACACTACCTAATCTAACTTACACTGCTCTACACACTGCTCACCGGTAGACCAGATTCACTTGTTAGTAATCTAGGTGTCAAAATATTTTCATTAGTACTCATGCACTGTATTACAACCTACTCAATAAAAATCTATACTACCTCCAATACCCTCCTTCTGTCACATGACAAGTAAGATACCTTATGCTCTTGTCACTCATATTTTATCGTAACGGCCTTAGTTCACCCCCCCACATCACATCCTTACTTGGCTAACTTTTGTTTAGGAGCCGTAAGGCCCATATCTATTTAAATAGTCTAATATCTACTCTATCTTACTTCTTTTTACTATAATTCTTATTTCTTATATCATTTTATTCTTTTATATTTAATAGTTTAATCTTAATTAATAGTATTCAACTAATAATCTATATTTATTAATTTATTCTCATTTTATATCTTATAATAATATATATATACTTATATATTCATATATTTCGATTGTAATAAGGTAATTCCTATGCTGTAAGTGGACTCGAGCCGGACCGGGGGGTCAGTTATCATCAGGGGGATAGCCCGGATACTGAGGGTCCTGTTAATCAGTTAGGTAGTGATACGTGTCCGGTAGGATGAGTAGGGTCTGCATCGGTATGCGGTATATTCTGGGATATATTTTTATTTATAATAAATACTTAAATTAATATAATTTTCATATATATTTTAATAAGAATTATAACTTATTAAAGGTCTATAAAATGGCCTTTCCTCTCTTTTACCTATATATAATATAATTTAATACACTATAATTTATTATTATTTTACTATTTCACACTTCTTTTTTCTCATTTTCCCAATCCGACTTTTTACGCCAGGATTCCAGAATGTATTCATTTCGCGAGCCCTATGTAGGTTTTTGAGAAGATTTTTTTTTACCAATTTTCTTCATAAAATGTTACCACGGATTAACAAATGTTTCTTTCCTGTGCGTATTGGTTTTTGAGATATCGGAGTCTGTAGTTTTAAAAAATTTCATTATATAAATATATATATAATTTATGGTATAGTTGGTAATACGGTTACAGTAGCAACTCTTTACCCACTCACAAAAACCTCCCCTAACTATTTTTAGATATTAAACAGTATTTACGCTTTCGACACTTTTTTTCACTTACTTAATTAATTTTCTCTCTTTATAATATGTTTTTAATGAAAAGCTACCTTATATTCTTTTATTTATTATTATTCCCTACTATATATTTCCTAACCCTTATCTATCAATAATATATATATAAAATATATGCTTACAACTCGCGTACAATCACCTCGGCTAGATCAAGTGCTCTACTTTGTATTATTCCATGTCTGCATTTTTCTCATCTCTTACGTACAGCTCCTAATCTGTGTGTGGTCTTCTCCCCATTATTTCCTCTTTTCTCAATTTTGGCTTCTTGATTATTTTATTCTTTTATTAATTTTTTGTTATTGACGCTTATTTATTATGTGTCCCAATGTGTTGTTTACTCTTCTCATAATTCACCCTTCCGTTATATCACTTCCACAAACTAACTCCTAACCTACAAAATCAATTCTCATCTTTTCCTATATATCTACATTTAACTCACTAGTTATGCCACTCATCTACATTTCTAACATTTACCTTCTTCGTCGTTCGACTTAATACTTCGCTCAACCAATTCCCATTTGTCCTATAATATCTCAAATCAACAATTCTCTCCGTACTCACCACCCTATCTCAATCCTTAATTCACCTTTCTAACTAAACCCCACAAAAACCGCCTATCAACCCTCTTTTCATCTTTTCTAAAATACTATCCAACTGTCTTTCACGTTTCATCGGTCCGGTAATTTATCTATACTCTCCTGTAACTCTCCGTTATTTCATCGTTTTACACCACCTCAACAACACCGCTGGTATTACCACAAATTTTTCAAACAATATCAATTATCTTAACTTTCTTGTAGAATTAAATCTACCCCCTATATTTTTCTATAAATATCATCCTACTCACTTCAAAATATTTCTCGGAATCATTGTTCCCATTTCTCTTAATTGTTATTTCTTATCTTACCTTAACGCCTCATCCTCAGTAACCCCCTATACTAATATAATACCATAATATCCAATCCCATAATATAATTCTACAAAATTCTATTTTACTTTACTCTCAATTTAAATATAGCACAACCGGCTGAATTGTTTCAATGCTTACATGCGAACACTCTAAAACCTCCAGGAATCCACCTCCCGTCTGCTATCCGTCCTCCCTCATAACCTACTAATCTATCTTAATTTAGACTCAATCCTTACCAAATGATTTAAGAATAAAGTCCTCCTTAGTGGTCCAGCGACTTTCTAATTGTTTCTCTGTTCAATATCTTCTCGACTATCACCATGAATATCCTCAGCCTAATACCACGATTTCTTTCGCCTACTTAGTTTGGCCGGCTGTATCGGCTCGCCGCGAAGACCGTTATAGATATCAGTGTAATTATTGATCTTTTGGATGCCTTGTTTATTTTTTCTTTCTACATCATCTTTCCCTAGTTACATGCCCAGACTCCAAGTGGCCGGCAGTCCGGCCCCCTGCTCCTTCTGCACCATTTCCTTGCAAAGCACTCTCCGTGGGACTGAAGGACAAATTGGACTATAGCCTACCGCCGACCAGTGTGCGAGCACTCCGCGTGTCGCCTACTATCCTTTCGTCTCTCGACCGACCCCATAGATCCAGCTCAGACTCTCCGGCTTCGTCTCATTTAACACCTGGCTCCACACACGAGTACTTATACGTAAGTCATCTTCCTACTAAGATACGGCGCTCATGAACCTATAATTTAGCGTCTTGAATTTACTCTCTCTTCGTCTTCCTATTTCTCATTGTCCTCGCCACCTCTAATCTCCTATATATTCTATCTCTTCCTTTCTTTTCCATTTCGTCTGGAAATTTTACAGACTATCATACATAAAATCTAAAAATACATCCCATACATCTATTACTGCTGTGGATCGTCTCATGAACTTGTGTGGGTAGCGGCCAGGCGAAAGGCTATCTTTAACGGTGTGGTAGAACACTTGCGTCCACAACCCACCCTTGCGGGTCTGCTATTCCGCTATAGTATCGTTTGCCGCCCATTCTTCCCCTCCTTGTTAAGATCCTCTCACTCTCTCAATCAGTATTCTCCCATAGCACTTTCCCTACCACACTTTAAAGACATATACCTCTATAACACATATACCTCTATAATTCCCACATCCCATCCTATCCCCTTTCCCCTTATACAGGGGAACCAGAACAACCATTGCCTCCCCAACTCCCTGCTGGTTACCTCACCACCTCCTCCAACATATTATTAGTGGATAACCTAGAGCAAGAGCCATTTTCCCTCCACCCACGTCCTAGTTACCTCCCCTTCTGCAACATTTCCATTTCCCTACCACGCGAGTGCCATGACCTGCGGACTCCCTTTTTCCTTTATTCAAGCAGATGGCTAAGAATAACTTCCACGTGTGTACTCACATCTTCCGTCGCCCTTCCCTCCCCTTTCCACCATTCAAGATCTGTCGGCCCATCTCCTCATTTAGTCTCTAAAATCATTCCTAATCTCCCACTCCCCCAACCACACCTCATCCTTTAACTTAATTCCACTTAAAATACTCCCGGGACTCCTCACCTTCTGTCCCTCACCCTTTCTCTCTCGTCCATCCTGATTCCACGCTCCCATCACCCTCCCTCAATCACATCAATCCCCCAGACCGCTGCGAACTTACTTCTTTCTCTTTTTTTATTTATTTCTTTTATCCAGTAAATCAATATATGATGACTTACTCCCGATTCAAAATTATCCGCCAATTGGTCTACCCCCACATCTTATTGTTAACTCACTTCTCTCGCCTCTCCATCTCACTCTTGTGACTATTTTCTCCGACTGCTGATATACCCTTTTATAAATTATTTTTCCTCCGCAGTCTATCCTCCTCACTGTGCCCTACTTCTAAGTCACAACCTGTTCAGATCATCATAATGCGCTTCCTTTTCCTCTTGCGAGCCACCTCCTTCTCTTACCTCTCTACATTCCAACCCATTACCACTCCCCTGTGAATCCCTTCTATTCTACTTGCACCCCAACCTACTTTTTACTTGACTCATATACACTTCTCGTCATAACTCTTTACTCACAGTTTATCTTAACAAACTTGGTCGCTCAATCTTATTAAAGTCTCATCCTACTCTCCCTATTCAACAACCTCCCGCCAATTTCCCGTTCCCATACTCACGTTCTCTGCCACCTCTATATCCGTCTCACAAATCCTCTCCTAAACTCCCTATTATTATACAACCTACTGTCTAATACCTCCAATTTATCCACCTAATTATCACTCATTTAATTCATATCTTCTTTTCCTCTTTTCTCCCCTATGGTCCTCAAACCGTCTACTCCCTTAACTCCTTCCACACCCTTATTAATAATATCACTACCACACACCAATAATTTAGTGATCCATTATCTCCCCTCTCCCGCCCCTCTAATTAAATAACACTGTTACATCTAAATAATCTCCTTCTACCTTCCCGATTAATCCTACCACAAACAATATCCAGTATCGCCCCTCTCACCTAACCCGAACTAATCTCCACTCTTCCATGTTATTTACTAATAGAATTCCACTTTTTATTGACAACCTAATTCCCCTCTACTTAGTTCAGTGACTCCTTCTATTACTAAACACACTAACTTCTAACAGACAATTCTCCGAATTTAAAACTTAACATATCCTCGTCCCATTTACCCCAAATGGTCCTATTACTATTTAAGTGTACTTTTATGGAAATACTTATTTTAACAATATATAACTAAATAAATACTAATTGATAATTACACGTTGACAACGCCATATCACACAAATTAATTAGTCAGATTCCTTTTCCATTCCCCGTAAACTTAATTCAACATCTCTATTTCAACAAGTCCTCCAAAAGTCTTTTCTTCCTCTCCTCCTCCTTCGCTCCTATCCTTCTCACTTTAGCTGCAACTTATAAAGACGCTATACTAAAAAACTTCCAACATCCCCCCTCCCGAATTTCTTATTATCTATCTTACCCATTCGATATAATGCTACCGAACTCATCCTGGTGGCTGCAAACAATAACCTTTACCTTATCCAACACACCTGCTGTTTCCTCATAAAAACCACTATTTCCCACCCTCTATCCTCTCCCCCTCACTCTCTTACTTCACCTCATTAATAATAATAATTATTTAATAATAATATTATATATATATTAATTATAATAATATATAATTATATATAATTATTAAATATATATAGTAATATCATATAATATAATAATATTATATTATATATTATATATATATATTAATAATAATATTAATTTATATATATATTATTATTTATATATATATATAATAATATTATATATTATATTATATATAATATATATATATTATATTCCACTCACTTTCGTTCATATTTATTGGTTAACAGATATACATCATTTTGAAAGTTATCAGAACAGTGTAAATGCGAATAATTAATGTAATCTCACTTTTGATATCCACTTTAGAGTACTGTCGTTAGCTAACTAACTAACCGTTAATTGGATGGAATTATTTTTGTCGGTCGAACCCATCGCAGCTACAGGGGAGAAGGCAGTCGCATAATGCAAACTTAGCACAAATTATCATTATCATTATTGTTATGGTTATTTGTATTTTATTGTTGGCATAATATGTAGTATTGATTTTATGTTAGGTAATTTTTGAGTGTAGTGTTAGTGTGGTTATATATTAAGATTATTATAATATTATTATTTAGTTTATTATATTAATGTTATTATTTTTTTATATTTGATTTTATTGCATTTAATTATTATTATTATTGAATATTCAATAATTTTATTATTTTTATTTATTAATGTATATTTATTATTTAATTATTTATTAATATTTTGATGTATATATTTTTATTTATTAGTGAAAATTCATTTATGTAGAGTTTTGTTTAATCTTTACCAGAGTTAAAGCTGTATTTAGATGTACTCCAATTTTAACATTTTGAATCAAATTTTTCACCAAAGTTTAAACGATAAAAGTGAAGTGTTTGGAAAAGGTGAAATCGACTAGTTAATTTAACAATTGCAAAGGGAGTAAACAGAACTAAGAACCTGCCGATAATTCTGGTGTTGAATTAATCTTACCTAGAAATAGTTTCCCTCCCATAAAATTGGTCAATGGCCTGTGCATGAGTTCCAGACTATCGTCTCATCTATCATAGAGTGATATTGAATTGTAGTATTATATTATATTATATATAATTATATTTATAATATATTATTTATATATTTATATATTATATATATATTATATATTTATATAATATTATATTATATATATATATTTAATATATATATAATATATATATATATAATATATAATATATATTTTATATATATTATTATATAAATATATTTATAATATATATTTAATATATATAATATATATATATAATTAATATATATTATATAATTATATATAAGAAATATTAATATATATTAATATATATATATATATAATTATAATATTTATATATTATATATATATATTATATTTATTATAATATATATATACAATTAATATATTAATATAATATATATTATATTATTAATTATGATATATTATATTATTATATATTAATATATTTAATTTATAATATATATATATATATTAATTATTATTATATTATATATTATATTATATATATATTATATTAATTATTATAATATAATATAAGTTTATATGTGTAGTGTTGTTGTGATGTATGTGTAGGTGTTGTGCTGTAAACATTAATATATTAACTTATATTCAATTATAATTTAGTCCTATCTATAGAGACAAACAGCCTGTTTATATGTCATATGGGATATATATATCTTAGAGATTTTCGGTCTTATGCTAAATGGATTAGGGATGCACATAATAGAGGAAGAAAATAATCTCGCTTCGGTTCCAAATCCTCGGAACTTCAACCAATTCGGTGCGAAAGGTCTTCGTTTAACACCAAAATGTTTTGATTCCGTATTAGAAGCGTTAGAGAGAAGAGAGTGAGTTTGTAAGTTGGAAAAGTTTTTCCCTGTTCTACTTTGTAGCTACTGATTGATTTTTATTGTAATAAAATTATACACGTTACCGATATAATATTTAATTTTAGTAATTTTATATTTCTGTTTATTTAAGCAATCTGTGTTAAAGACTTTTCATTATCCATATAGACGTTCTAATTGCAGAATAATTTAAACATGCATTATAATTATACGAGCTCATCCCACACCTTTTATATCATTTATTTAAGTAATATATATTATATTATATTTTAAGTATATATATATACTATATATATTATATATAGATATATATATATATATTAATATATAATATATATATATTATTATATATATTATAATTATAATATAGATATATATATTATATATATTATTACATAATATATTATATTATATAATGAATGTTATTAGGTGAGCAAACTTAGAAGGTCATAGTTAACAAGAAATTTTGATTTAATAACTCTAGAAAGCGTCAGTATAATTATTGGACTTTTAATTTAGCATATGATCGCGCACTAAACTGATATTTTAAATAATTTTTTATTTTTAAGTGGAGAAATTTATATTCTCATAAAATAGAAATATAATGAAGGATACTGACCATGCGAGAAGTAATGAAAGAATATAGTAACTAGAGATAGATATTAGATAGATATTTAATGATGAGAGATGATAAGATGGAG
This sequence comes from Trachelipus rathkii, assembly GCA_015478945.1. Classification (NCBI taxonomy): domain Eukaryota; kingdom Metazoa; phylum Arthropoda; class Malacostraca; order Isopoda; family Trachelipodidae; genus Trachelipus; species Trachelipus rathkii. Next base: position 39,156 of record JABUQX010132703.1, on the reverse strand, counting down.
TATGAGTAGGATGAATTGAAGAGATAATTGAGAGTATCTCGTAGAAGAGTATTATGAGAGATGAATAAGTCAAGAGTAAAGAGAGGAGATATATATATATATTAGATAAATGAGAATGATAGGTCTAATCTTTTTTTCATAAATTTATTATCATTCGGACGATTTTCACTGGCATGTGAACGAAAGTTTCGTGACTCAAATCGAATTTTTCGTTATTTTTTCAGCTCTTATAATTATACTAGCAAGTAAATATGACGCCTTAGCCTGTCTATATTAAATTTTATATGAAAATGAAATATAAAATAGAGCGGCAATAGATAAACAATAATAATCTCGAATTATTGAAGAAAACTGAGGAAAAATATCCATAATTGAGTAACTTTCCTTTGCGATATCTAACTGTATTCTAATAAAGTAGTGGCCTTCGTATAAATCATGAATCAAGAATCAGTTAATTTTATTTTTATACTTTTCACAAATATTTCATGTAATAATTTATTCAACTATTTCATTTAATATTTTATTAAATAGACTTAAAATATTATGTAGGATGCATTTCAGACCCTGCTTACTACCCTATTGTATACGTCCTATCTCTGAATATTATTATATATATATTATATAATTATAAATATTAATAGTATATCACTCTATAAAGAGCTAATACTAACATAATTACTATTATCATACAAATAATATATATCTAATAATAAATAATAATTATATTCTAGGATATAAGTATATATATGTATATATAAAGTAATAATTTACATATTATGTGACTAAACAATTAACCATTATAATTTAATAATTGTACGGATATGTTAAATATTTTTTAAAATGATTTTAAAAGAGTTTTAAAATTTTAAAATAAATTAAAACATTTTATTGAAAAATATTTATTTTAATATTACTATATACAATAGTGACTAACTATATATGATCATACAAATATAGTACGAATAGATTTTGGATCTTTCTATTTTATTAGTATAATAATATAATATTTTATTTATATATTATATTTCTTGGAAAAGTTATAGTGGAAGATTAAGCTCCTTTTTATCCCTAATTTATAATATAATATTCGTAGGTTAGTACGGGAAGATTGCACATGAGAAGATGAATATTTCCAATTTAAATAAAACTTATTATGTTACGCCTCTTTAGTGCTTATAAGATGAAGTTGGGGAATCCAAACCCTCCAGCTCCCAAGTACATACTTTTAATACTTATGGAGGAGTCCACTACAGATATAATAAAATGTCTATGATAAAGTATTAAAATATATTCTTGGTTCTTTAACAGTCTAGAATAAACGCGTAATAAATTTTAATTTATGTAAATCTTGTATCTTCGTTCATATAATGCAAAACCTACTCACAGTTGATCTACCCATATATCCACGAGTAATAAATACGAGCCGACACCCGAACACAGTTCCCTTCTCGGGGAATTTAATTCTTAAGTAACCAGATTTAACGATCGATCTATCCTTGACGTATGGATGGCCAGGTAATGGTACTTCTGGAATAGAACACGCGAATGCAAGATAAATAAAATTACTGGCTGGTGTCTGCATTCCGTGCTAAAAATGCCGATACGCTATCTTCGGCTGACGTAGAAAAAAGAAAATTTTCACCTGAGGGCTTATCA
>JABUQX010132703.1:10000-32500 GCA_015478945.1 Trachelipus rathkii | reverse complement strand
TATCATAATATAATATTATATAAAGGTATTATAATAATACATATTTTTTTTTTTTTATTATTGAACGTATATAATAATATATATATATATATTATATATAATATACTAGTATTTTTTACATATTTACTGTATATATTATATATATATATATATTATATAATATATATATTAATATATTAATTATATATATATTATTTATAATGGACATGATATACGTGCATCCCGCTATCCGCATTTTGTGGAACTAATCGCTAACAACTTATAAATTGACATCCTGCTATTCCGTGCATCCGCATCCTTCTATCTAATCGAACACCATTCAATCTGCATCCGACATTCCTCTTTTTGATAAAATGAGATATTGCAGATGTTTTCTCCTTTGATTTTGTATAATAAATAAGCATAATATATATAATATATATTTAAATATTAATATATTATATAATAATATATTTATATATTTTAATAATATATTATATATATTATAATATAAAATTATATATATATATATATATATTATATATATATATATATATTATTATTATTATATATATATATTCTTCTTCTTCATCTTTCCTTTTTCTAATTCCTTAAGGACTTGTGCGTAAGGATGCGTTGAAAGTATCGGAATATAGAAAATAACAGTAATATAGAAAGAATATGACATACAATCGAAAAAGAAAGTCTCAGCCTTAACCGCCCCCTCGTGCTACCAGTATAATAGCTTAAAGATACTCGTCGCATGTCAGAAAATCCCACCCTAGAGATTCAAGGACCGTCGAACGGAATCCTCACTATTGTAATATCGTGCTAGATAATTGAATAAGGGTTTATCACCTTGGCTCAAGGTTTTGTGCCACAAAATCCATACCTACCTCTCACATACCCGTAACCATTCTCTTACCTATTATCAAACCTTTATATTCTCTTCACTGCTTGTGCCCAAACTTACATTCTCTCTTAGACATTCGTCACTATGATATATATCTAACATATCCACTTTTATCTTCGGTCGTTCTCAAGTCTGTCGAATTACTGAGAAAACACTAAACGCCATCATATATACATCCGTCAATTAAACCAACCATACTATCATAATCATCCTTTCAAAATGATCCCTAAAATCTCATACCTATCATAACATATCATTTCTAAATTATTTTATTCTTATTAATATTATTTTTTCGTTTTACTACCTACACAACTCTCTAATAAGTTCATTCCTCATCTTAAATCAAATTAATATAATATATTAATATATATATATAATATATATTATTATTTATTAATAATAATTATAATAAATCTCCAATATTATATTATATATTATAATATATTATTTACTATATAATATAATATATATAATATGAAGTATATATATAATATATATATATATATACTCTGCATCTTCACCTATTGACCAATAAACTTTTATGTATTATCTACATATTAAATTAGCATAATTTTATAATAAATAAATTGAATATATATATGTCTATATATTATTAAATAATATACCTATATCATTATAATACTCGTATATTTTTATCATTAGCCTTAATACCTAGGTTTTATATGTATATTATATGTAAAATAAAGAACATATAATTATAATATTAATAAAATATACCAGATTATTTTATTAATTTTGTTATATATATAGTTATTATAATTATATAATATATAAATTATATATATACCTTTTTCAAATTTAAAGTAAAAGTTTTATAAGCGAAAATAATTATTCAAATAAACAATTATTCTTGAGACTATTACATCAATTCTTATTGCATTATATTTCTGTCGCATATCTCTTTTAATCTAACTCCGTTTTACATAAACACTCTTTCAATATGAATTTAAATTTATAAGTAAAAAAAAAATTTCATACTCTTTTAAGCAGTAAAATATAAAAGATAAAGTACTTTTTAGTGGTAAATCTTTTATTCCATAAGCTTGCTTATGTAATATTCGAGCAAATTTGTGAGTTACCTCATAAGATTTTAAGATAGCTATATAATATTAATTTTAATTATATATATTATATATATATATAATATAATATTATATATATATATAGTTATTATATATATATTATATATATTAATATATATATATATATTTATTTTATATATATTATATTATTAAATATATATAATTAATATTATAATAATATTATAATATATATATATATATATAATAATAATATATATATTATAATATATATTATATATATAATATATCTATTATATATATATATATATATTAATATATAATTATTATATTAATATTAATATATCTATATTATATATTAACTTATATTATACCCAAGGAATATAATTTATGTGCTAGTTATATATATCATATTATATTATATATTATATATATGATATATATATTAATTAAATATATTATACTATAATATATATAATATTAATATATATTAATATAATAATTATAAATATGAATATAATAAAGAACATATTACAGGAAATACTTAATATGCAAAATTAATTCAGAAAATACTAATAGCAAGAATTATGTTCATAGGTTTTTTTATCGCTATAATCGCGGCTACATGCGGTATATAATACGAAAACCTGTTTGCATATTTGAGGTCAATGGGGAAACTTTCAATTATTTAGTATCGGAATGGATTAATTAATAATTAATAATAATAATAATATAGGCAGGAATAGGAATAAATGCACATAGAGAATGAATAATAATGAATAATAATAATAATGATTAATTGAAATAATAATAATTAATAATAATAATAATAATAATAATTAATAAATTAATAATAATTAATATTAAATATTATAATTAAATAATAATTAATTAATAAATAATAATAAAATAATAATAATAATATTAAATATATTAATAATAAATTAAATAATAATAATATTATAATTATATAAATTATTTAATTGATATCACAATTAAATAATATAATTAATTAATAATAATTATATATATTGAATAATTTGATATATTAAATCAATTATAATTAATAATTAGATATATATAAAATAATTTATTAAATAATATAATATAATAAATATATAATAATAATAATAATAATAATAATATAATAATAATAATCAAAATTATATATAATAATTAAATAATTCAATAATAAATAATTAATAAATTAATATATAAAATGAATAATAATTAAAATTAAAATAATAAAAATTAATATAGAAAATTATAATCATATACATAAAAATTAAAAAAAAATAAAAATAAAAAATTGAAATATGTCAAAATATGTAAAATAAAATGGAATAAAATTGAAAAGTGTTCACTGGCTTTTAAAATAGAATAGAATAAAATAAAGATTAAAATAAGAAAAATAAAAAAAAATATTGTAAAAATAATATACTAAAAATTAAATTGATATATAATTAATAATTAATAATATATACATAATTAAAAATAATAATAATTTAATTTAAAAATTATAAATAATAATAATTATTACATTAATAATAATTAAATAATTAAATAATATGTAGTAAGATTAAAACTAATTGAACGAATAAGATGCAGTATAAAACCACTAAATAAATAATAAGTAATTAAAAATATTAATTAATAATAATGATCAAAAAAATTATAATAATCAATTTATTTTTTTCGCTGAACTAATATATATTAAATAATAATAAATAATATATTATTATATATAATAATATTTAAAAAATAATTACACATAATAATGATAATAATATTATAATAATAGTTATTAATTAATATTATAAATAATAATAATAATATTAATTAATAATAAATATATATAATAATTAATACATAATAATATAATAATAATAATAATATATCAATAATTAATATAATAATTATAATAATAATATAATAATAAATAATAATTAATAATTAATATAATTAAAATAATATATAAATAATAATTTATGAAATAATGAATAATAAAGATAGATTAATAATTAATAAAAATAATATAATTAATATATTAATAAAATATATAAATATATTAAATTAATTATATTTAATAATTAAATTAAATAATAATAATAAGATTAATATATAATAATTAGATTAAAATATAATAATAATAACTAATAATAATAATAATAATAAGTAATAATAATATAATAAATCAATATCATAAATAATAATAATTAATTATATAAAATAATAATAAATAATTAATACACAGACTAATAACACTTTAAGTTAAAACTACCTAAGCAAGTAGTTAAGAAAACTAAATAAGTAATGAATTATAATTAATAATAATAAAATTCTAATAATTGAGTTAAACCATAAATACATACCTATTATTAATGATAATTGTACCAGGGTTGTGGGATTGGACCAACCAAAAATGCACCCCCAACCCTCCGACCTTAATGAAAGAGATTTTACAATGGATATTTCTTTTTGCATAGGTTATTGAAATTCAATATAGAAAGGTTGTGCTTAAGAAAAACATCAATTTTTATGCCTTTTCTGCTTTGAGAGTCTTGTTTCTCTTTTTATATATATTTATAACCATTGCTAAATACTCTATCACTTGGAACACAGTTGCAGGCCAAGTTATTTTCCTTGAAAGTTTACTTTCCAAGCGTGGGAACATTTGCTTAACTTTTCCAACCAAAACTAATTTAGGCATATTTTGTATCTAGTGTTTTTTTTGTGATAGTTTCAATATTTGCACATCTTTTGGGAATGCGTGGTTTCTGCATCACTAACCTCGCTGCTGTGAAATTATCCCAGTGAATCTGTTATTATTTACTTGTAGAAGGTGTGGTTCTGTTTAGATTTTGGTTTTTTCCCTTTTTTTAAGGGTGGCGGAATTAATAGACGTCGGATTGAGTTTTTCGACTGCAACCATAGTGACGATTTTTAACGTCTTGACGAATTTTAACTTGTTTCTATATTGGGGTTACAAAAAACTTGCCTTTATAACGGGAAAGGATCTATGTAATCTGAATTGTAGTAGGGTCATTAATTCCACAGAAAAAAAATCAAAACCTTTTCAGCTCAAGTTTTATACTACATCATTCATTCTTTTTAAACCGTTCATTCATTTTCATTTGAGATGGTTCTCCACATACCATCCTTGCGTGAGATTGTGATATATCGGAACAGAAGCTGAGCCGCTGGTTTTTTGGCATCCAACTCTCATGACGATTCTGTTGATCCAAAATTATTATAACTTATGTTGCGATTTGGAGTCGATCATTACAGGTCCGTCGGAGTCCCATGTCTCATTTAAAATTTTTTTTCAGATTCTTTTTAAAATTTTATTATAATTTTTTTATCAAAATCTTGGACATAAACATCGGCACATCGGGCAGCGGAGGTAAGCGGGCAGGGCAAGCATTTGCGGATGCGGACACAAGATGCGGAATCTTTAAAATGTGCGGATGTTCCCGGATGCCCCGGATGTTTACCTGTCTCACTCTGTTTATAAAAATTACATATATACATACATATATATTTTATATATATATATATAATATATATATATAATATATATATTTATTATTTATATATATATATACTTTTTTATATATATATATATATGATCTTTGGAACCTTTGATTTTATAAAAGCTGAAATGTTCCAAACTCAGGTGGAATTTTGTATGTCTTTAACACTTTGCCCATTGGAAGAAAAATAAAAAATATATATTTTGATGGGCCTTCATGAGAAGTAGAGGGACCAAGCCCCGCCCATCATTTTATAAAACAAAAGAATTATCTTATGTCGCAAGTTTTTGGTTTGAAATAAAAATTAATTTTCTAAAATTTTCTAATAGTTTGCACTACTTTCCCATTTCCTTGGAGATATATTTTTGCCATACAGTTAACTATCATATATTTACTGGAAATTCTATTTGACTTACAAAACATTAAAAAATAATCTGAAAATTCATGCTTTTACCAAGAACAGCTTTCTATGGTCTTTGATGGAGAAGAATATGATATAGGCTTCTTTATTAAGCAATCTAACTTTAATTTTAATAATGAATTTCATAGAAGTGGAATAAAAGAGTGATCGCTGAATTCCTGTGTTCAACACATAGGTTTTGGTCCTTCTAGTAAATCTAAAAGTATTGGGATGCAAATAAGTAGTTCAGAAAAATACTTTTGGAAAAATATCGGTAGACTCATTTCATAAATGCAGATAAAACACAATTATATTTTCTTTAATCAGATATTCAAAATCAGGAATAATTATTCCTAATTCTTTTGCAGAAAATTAACAAAAAAAAAGTAAATAATCACGCACATTATTATTATTGCATGAAATATGATTTATTTTCCCAACAGTTGGTATGAACAAAAAGTTTAAATAATCTTACTACAGGATTAAGTAGATTTATTTCATTTATCTATAGTTTTGTTTCTTTAGTTTCTTTATTTATTTCATATTTCCTCACTAAGGTAGCGTTCCAAAATATTTTCCTTTTTCTTGATTGGTACGCTGCTTTGTTTTTCCATTGGAAATATATTGACAATGAAAATTATGAATACTTTATCTATGTTCTTTGCAGATTTCAGTGTCTTCAGTCGCTGTGTGCCTCATTGTCTTCCTTTCTCTTGCTGAAATCTTCGAATGTCGAGGCATTGACAATTTGGGTCTCGAAGACTTCGGTCCAGCTGGAATGAAAGCAAAGAGAAGAATTTTCGACACCAGCTGTAAAGGTTTTTATGACAGAGCACTCTTCGCTCAATTGGACCGAGTCTGCGAGGACTGCTACAACCTTTACAGAAAGCCTCACGTAGCAGCTGAATGCAGGTAAATGACATCTAATATTTGTAGATTTATATCATGTAATAACATAAACCAAACCTCATAAGTACATTCCAAAATCCAAGTTTGTATTTCTGCACAATGAAATCACAATCTATTAGTACTGCAACAGAATCCGAATCTAGATCCGATTGAATTTAATAAAAACTCCCGCTGGATCATTTTCAAGATCAGATCTCAGGCTAGCTGAATTTTACTTTAAAGAATTGAGCATTTTTTCTTAAAATTATGAGTATTATAGTTTCATAAATGTAATCCATTTATTATCTTTAAAAATATTTGGCAATAATTTCATAGACCAAAATCTGGGAAATAACGATAAGTATAATTAATGATAGATCCTTTCAACAAATTTCATACATTTATAATATTTAAAATGCTTTTGATATCAATATTTATGTACCTTGGTAACTTTTATATCATCTCTTGCAGTTATACTGTTTATGTAAGAGATTTTTATTAACGTGATGAAATTTACCATAAATAAGCATTGAAAATAATATGCTGAGCAGGAATAATATTTCAAATATTTATGAAAAATATTTCTAGAAAATGTAATAGATACTACTTCCTTAAGAAACACGATCATTGTCAAACTAAAAAAAAGATTTATCGAAATTGAACTTAATTTTTATAAAAGTTTCGGTAAGTTACAAGACTTGGATATCAAAAACATTTTTCTGTATAACTAAAAGCTTGACATATGGCCACAATTAATGTACGATTTTGAGCAACTCAAACTTAAATGAAATTAGCCTTAAGAATTTTTAGACGTGTGCTAATAAAAGTTTATCCCTTCTTTGAATAATATCTAAAAATAACAAATTTCTCTGCGTAGATTTTTCCCACATCTGATACATGGTCGAAAATTTTGTCAAATTGAAAATTTGTTTTGAAGTTTTTACTGTTCATCAGATTTTTATGAAATTTTTTAGAGGATAGAATTGGACGAGTCACATTTTTTATTTAAGGCATTTTATATATACCAACCATTTTACCATTGGCACAGTGTGCTAGGCATGCAAATTTGGTATGACCTGCCCAGATATTAAATGGTAATGAATATAAAAAAATGAAATAAATAGAAGCTCTGTAACTCGTCCAATTTTATCAATTGGTACTTTGACATTGGTATTAAAATTGGAAAAATGACAAAACAAATAAATTTTGGGGATCAAAAAATATCGACCCTTTGCAATGAAAAAAAATAGGATTTTGCATAGAGAGGTCAGAAACTTAAAACTGTCGTTCAGTAGGCATCTAAATAGTGTTCTTTTTTTTTAGATAGATCAACTCGAAATTAGCTGTTCAAATTGGGGCCAGATGTCAAACTGTTAGGCAGACAAAAAAAATAATATAATGTGAAGTTTTGTAACTCATTTGTCTATTTTTATATTAATTAAAGTAAATTATTCTTAATCATAATTCACTGTTCATTATCGTAATTTATTTCTATTGTAAAATTTTTGAAAATTAATAATTTAATCATGTGCGAATTCTTTTCAAAATATATCATGACCTAATGAAGCTAGGTGATTCGGCCTAAAGAGTTTTCCACCAGCATGAAGTCGGATATCTTGCCAGTTGAAGCAGACTTCTAGTCTATTAAAGCAAAGATGTTTATAAAACAGCATTCATTTCACAACAACCCTATTAGACTTACCTACTCAGTAGTTTACAAATACCTTTGATTTAAGAAACATAAACATCTTATCTTAAAAAAGAAAAAAACGTTCAGCTGACTATTTTAGCAAAACCTATTGATTTATAGTAGTAAATTCAGAATGATTTTTTACACTACCTTCATTTTCTTATATAAGAAACTTCTTTTCTTAATCCTCTTATCTCAATTGTAATCTTTTTTTCAACTTCATTACCCTCGTGTAGACTAAATCGTTTTCCCCTCACCTATGGGATCGAAGCCTTTTCCTTCTCGTTGATGAGCATAAAAACAAAAGTCAATCTCATTATTACGATTTGGAAATTTTAATTCTTATTCTTTTATACAGTTGTTTTAGTACAAATTTCTTTATTATTATTATTATTATTATTATTATTATTATAATTATTATTATTATTATTATTATTATTATTATTATTATTATTATTATTATTATTATTATTATTATTATTATTATTATTATTATTATTATTATTATTATTATTATATTATTATTATTATTATTATTATTATTATTATTATTATTATTATTATTATTATTATTATTATTATTATTATTATTAGTAGTAGTAGTAGTAGTAGTAGTAGTAGTAGTAGTAGTAGTAGTAGTAGTAGTAGTAGTAGTAGTAGTAGTAGTAGTAGTAGTAGTGCCCATTTTGGTCTTGTTTTTAATTCTCTAATTAAAAAATAAAAATAGAACAAAATATATAATGCTTAAAAATTACAATAAAACCGCCCCCTTGTGTTTATAATGACATTAAATTGGATCTCTGCTTCACTTCCTTTTCAGACGTGATTGCTACACAACCGAGGTAATTCGAAAGTTCCTCAAAGACCTCATGATGCACGACTTTGTCAATGAATATAAGGAAATGGCTCTAATGGTTTCAGGCAAAAAGTATGCATAAATTCACTTTCATCATCTTCTGTGCTGCTTTCACTCTCAGAACATTGATAAATATATATATATATATATAATTATATATATATATATATTATATATAATATATAAATTATATATATAATATATATATTATATATATTTATATATATATATATATATATATATTTTATATAATATATAGCTTATATATTTTGAAGCTGTTTAAATAAAAGATATTTCGTAAATTTTTTTCATTTGTAGCAATTACTTTATATATGTCTATCTATTATATAATATATATATTATAATATACTATATATATATATATATATATATATATATATAGTATATATATACTATATATATAATATATATATATATATATTATATATATATATATAGGTTAGTATCTCTTTCTTTCTTTATCTTCTTCTTGCCCAAGACTGGGGGTAAGGTGGCGCGGGGATTATCTCGTGCGGCGGGGGAGTAAGGTGCGTAGCTTGCATCGAAAAGGAAAAGCAGTAGAAGATATGACAAAAATCAAAAGGAAAGCCCAGCCTTACCGCCCCTCTGTACCATTAATTAGTGGAACTCGTCGCAGTCAGGAAAATCCACCCTAGAGCTTCGATGGGACCGCGACGGACCCTCACTATTGGTATCGTCAATGTAAGGGTTCATCCCTTGGCCCAGGTGGGCCACAACCATGCCCCCATACAAAAACCCCGCCATTTCACTCCATTATGCACCTTTATCTCGCCTCTGCCAACCCCCATTTCTCTCCTTCAGACATTTCTTTACCGCTCAATCCACATTCTCTTCGGTCTCCCAGCCGGTCGGTTCCCAAACACTCGCCACTATTATACATCCGCCTTAACCAACCGACTACTCCATTCTTCCACATGACCAAACCATCGTCAACATACTTTCATTTATTCTCTCATACCCCTTTTCTTCACACCACACAAAACTCAATTCTCTACACCTGCATGCCCCTAAGATTTGCCTCTGAACAATTAAAACTTGTAGATCTATACTTCTTATTCCAAGACCATAGTCTCACTAACTATACAATAACATAGGTAACAACATACCTCATCGTAACACCTAGCGCACTGCAAGACTTAGCCGCTTTACATTCACCACGATTTATTCACCAGGCAACCTTCCTAGCCATTCACAACTTTCGCTACAACACTCTGCATCATCCGTCCCTTCTCATCCAACACATATCCTAAATATTAAACTCAGACCACTTGTTCCAGTGCTCACCATCTAACTAACTTCACACTGAGACTGTCCTCACTCACAACCATAACTTACTTCTTATCTACGTTTACTTTCAAACCCCTCCTTTTACACACCCTGCCAAATCTCTTACCAATCCTCTAATTCTCTTCAGATCCGCCACACAAAACCAAATCATTCCGCATATAATAGTTAGGGCCCACCCTCCACTCATCTGCCATTCTCCATCATTTCTAACACCATTTTCTGCCATTCCCACCTCGAATTCTTTCTTAAACCCCATCCCATATACCAATTAAATAACCAAGGAGACATAATACACAACCGCTTGCTCAACTCCGCTATTAATCCTGAAACAATCACATTGATAAGCCATTTATTTCTTACACACGCTTCACTTTTCGTATACATACTTTTTGATTCCATTCAAAGCCCTACCACCAACACCATATATCAGCAACACCTGCCATAGAGCTTCTCCTCGAAATTAAACATCTAATCATAACGCCTGTTGCAGATCCATTAAAATCTAATACAACACATTCTTCTTCTCCCTACCCCCCACTCCCCCCCCCCACCACCCCCCCCACACCCCCCCCACCCCCCCCCCCCTTTTCTCAATCATTTGTTCAATGTAAAGATTTGATCCACACATCTCTACCACTCCAAACGCCACCTTGTTCTTCACCCTAATTCAGTCCTCAGTCATTCGGACCCCTCTTTCGACCAAAATACCAGCATATATCTTCCCACCACTATCCCTTACTTATTCCCCTATAATTCCACAATTCCCCTTTTCTCCCTTACCTTTATATAAGGGTACTATCTACCGCTCTCCTCCAATCCCTTGGAACTTACCCTCCATAAACCTTGATTAACACAAACTTCAAATCCAATCAATCAACCATCTCGCGCCTCCGTTCTTGATCATTTTCACCAGCTAATTTCATCTATACCTGCAGATTTTACCATTCCTCAACTTTTTCACTTCTACCCATTACCTCCTCCTTACTAAAATAACTCATCCCCAAAATATCTATATCCTTCTTGCACCATCAACACCACACACTTCACTATCACCTCTTCATTACTTAATATTGTGCAGATTTTCGAAGTGTTCTTTCCACACTCCCCTCACATCCATTTCATCAGTTACAAAACGTTATAATTATATACCCTCACATCCATTTCATCAGTTACAAACTGTTACAGTAATATATATATATATATATATATATCATATATAATATTGCTATATAGATAATATATATATACTACTATATATATATATAAGATATATATATTATATATTTATAATATATATGTTGAGAATATATATATATTAGATATATATATATATATATATAATATATTAATATATATATAATATATAAATATATATATATTATGATATAATATATATATATATATATATATATATATATATCCTATGTCAGATTGCTTGAAGAGGACCCCATGTATTGGAATCACATCATATTTTGCTGAGATTTAAATTTGTTACTGGTACAATCAACCAAAGTCAAAAACGTACTAGGTTCACATGTTTAGCTATTAATTAGAGGTGAATAATTCCTTAGCTAGCTAGAGTTGTACGAACCAATATATCCCTGCCTTAGTATGAAGTGCAAAACCAATTAAAAGAGTTAGATCTATTGGAGATAAAAGAATTATTTCCTAATGTGAATGATTTCTTGATGCTTGGTCTAAACGTATACCTGAGAAAAAAGTTTATCATGATACTTTCAGCTCTACTTAGAAGTTCCACTATGACGTTTGCTCGCAAGTGTAGCGACGCGAGACATGAAAAATATATATTCATTATCATACTTTTATACCACAAATACGATTATAAAAATGGCACCAGTCAATATGACCTCGGAGAATCCAGGATTGTCGACTATATCAAAAAATATTACAACGGTATCTGGGAGTAGTACTAGTGCAGTTTGCCTGATAAAATTTCTGTGTAGGGATGGTTACCCATAATACTTTATGTCCCCTCATAGCCTAAGGCGTCATCAGTTCCTTAGTACGCTACCCCCGCCCTAAAAATTTTGTTCCCCCACGACATAAGAATAGAGGTAACCAGCCTAACAGTTTGTAGTAATCTATTGTAGATTATCTTTGTTTCCGGATGCACCTCAAATATCGGATGGTGGGAGTCGAAATCCAAAAAAAATTATACGTGAGATAATAGCACTACAGTATTGACATGGACTAGAAAAAAAATTATGGATAATTAAAATTGATATATGAATGGAAGAAAGGGTGAGAAATAACTTACAATTGACTTGTTCAGTTAGAGAAGGTTAAGAGGAATCCTGAAAATTGTGACATCTTGTGTGTAAGTATCTTTTTAATGTTAGGCATAGCCGGTTGCATAACCGCTGGTCTTAATGAGCAACTCGATCCGCGAAGCCCGGGCTAATGCTCCAGGTGTCCGATAAATAATACGCTTTACTAATTATTCTGGCTTAAATGGTAAGAATGAGCTATAATTATAACTTATTTTATGCTGAGCGTTTTCATGGGATATTGCTAGTGTGTTCTTTCCTTCAAGAGCAACATGCGTGATAAAGATTATCTTTTCGGAACTTCGTGGCTATATAGGGTCTTTTAAGGTGTTTCGTGACGACAGAGGTGTCTCTATGGGCACCCAGCCGGATATTGTCTTGGTGGATATGCGGATATTTAAAGCCGGCTTCCCTATCAGCAGCCTTCCCAGGGAAAAGACGAGATTTGCATAAGATGCAAGTGAGAGACAACGGGTACTACTCTCACCATCCGAAAAGTCGCGCACGTGGATGTCAGAGAAGAGAAGACGCCACCGTGAATCTCTAGGTATGTCAATGCTATAGGTAGTACTCGAACGTTTAATCATAAGCTTGCTTCCACGTCTGTTTGCTATGGAATATTGCTGATCTCTTTTTAGAAAATTACGTTTAGTCGCGTTACCCTCCTCTTTTCTGACTGCAGCCTAGAGATGTCTCGGTCGACGTGTGTCTGTAATATTACATAACCGAGTACTTTTACGTTTGTAGTTCCTATCGTTGGTTATTCTAAATTAGAATTTATAGGTTACTCTGGTTAAAATAAATAAATGGTAACGTATTTAAAGAATTATCTTAGTAAATATTGGAGGGTGCTAAGATTCTAAACGTGGGATCTGGGGACCCCGCCGGAAGTGGTCGAGTACTACATAGATAAAAAAAAATAATCACCGGCAGTAATTCGCAATGTTTATAAGATCAAAAAGAAAGATATTGGTTAGATAGAAGGAAGGAGGTAAGATGGAGTGAAAGGAGTCTTAAGAGATATTACCATTTACAGAGGTCGAGAGTTTGGTACCGTGCACCGGATGCTGAAGTTTTATCAACATTGGACAATATCAGTTTATAAATTCAATTCAGTACTTTTGGTACTTGTCAATGTTTTTATTTGTTAACTTTCATCTATTTGTTTTTGTTTTCAAAAATATGTAATTGATTATTTATTCTTGTATTTTTTAATTATTTTTTAAATGTATTGTTTATAAAAATAACGTTATGTCTTTGTTATTAAGATAAATAATCTTTAATATTACTGATATTTAAACTATAATTTAATCGTTATTGCTGCATGTTCATATTTTGTTTTATTAAATTTTGATTTTACCTGATATTTCACATTTGTTTAAATCATAATCTATTTTATTCCCTTTTTTAAGAGTTTTTTTATGTTATTCCCGTCTTTCCAAGCTAAATGTAAAAAGAATAATTTAGTTTTTTTTTTAAAAACTGTTTTTATAAAAAATGTTCCAAAAATAAAATTTCTAGCAAACATTTTAGAATTATAATTACTAAAAAAAAATTTTTATTTTATTGTTACGTTTTATAATCGTAGAAAAAATTTTGCGTAAATTACACACCCTATATATGCAGTAATTCAAAAATTCATTAAATTCAAACCACAAGTACCCTTGGACTTCTACCACCCTTTTAATATGATTCCTGAGAATGGAAACCTATTAATTTATGTGATTAGACCATGATGGTGGACTTGGGTGGCTTAATTTACGAATTACTGGCCCTTCAGATCAAGTAATATTTACCGGGTATTATCAACCCAAATTTTGTTTATTAAGACCTCAAAAATAGCTATATAATACATTAAGTATCTTTTTTGAACCCAAAAAAAATTGACACTAGTTTGTATTTGATTAAAATATTTAATAACCTATCAATAATCATCAAATCTTATACCATTCCACACATACCACACGCACAACACACACACACACACACACATTTCATGGACAACACACTAACAAACACCACAACACAACACCACATGAACACAATCTTAATACACATACACAGCACACGACGACCACCCTAAAATATTGCCAATAATCATTAGTTGCCCAAAGTTCCTTATACTTTAATAACAATTAGAAGTAGGCTATGCGATTATTATATCAAAACAGTTATAAAACTATCACGCCTTTTTCAGATATGCTTTATCATATCAATTGATTTACATTGAAACATGGTATAAATATATGAATGTTAACAATAAATTATCGTGATCACATTTATATGGCTACACATAACTAATTCGTACTACATTGAAATCTACAAGAATATAATTGTCTAAACACACACATATAATAACACAAAAACAACACACGAAATATATACATTGTGTAATATCTTAACCTAACTACGAACTCTTATCATAGTTCCACAAAGACGTGAATTTTCTGATTCTCATTTACATCATGTACTACGATCTGTCTATTTTGTATGCATTGCAAATCTTAATAACTAAAAGATAGAACCCTATTTTTAGGAAAGTGTGAATGAAAAAGCTATGCTTGACATCTATGTTTTTCAAAATACTGAGTTATTTTCTTATGTTGTTGTGGTTTTTGTTTAATTTTTCCTTTTATAAAATCGTATCTATAAGCTGATAAGAAAGATCACTTGCAAAGAATAAAAAAATAGTTAAGTTTTGCCCTAATGTTTTGAATCCCGTCCTATATTTACATTTTGTTATATTAGACAATTTTTTCAAAGTCCGTAATTTTTTAGTCACATTTTAATAGTAAGGACATTCTTGTCCCATGAGTTAATATACATTGAATTTAGCAGCCATTATTCAGGGCGTAAGGTATGTAGGGTTAATATTTTGATGGCTGAATAAAAAAATATTTATCAATAACTCTCTTTGGTTCATGTATGACATAGTTATTTAATAATACTTGCGTTACTGAATAAGTTCAAGATGTAGAACGAAATTTGTTCCATTATAATGCTAACATCGCCTGAACCAATTTTAGTTTTACGATTAACAACAGTAATAATTTAACAATAAATATTCTAGTTCATAACATCTTTACGCTCATAGATTATCATAATGCAACCATATATAAAAGATAAGAAATTCTTTGCAGAAATTCATTTATGTTCATGTTTTTCCCATAAAACTAAGAAGTACCGAAATTTAATATTCTCAAAACTTGATCAAAATCCACGGAAATAAGGTCATAAGAAGAGGAGAGTGGAGAAGTGTCGTGTCTGAGATTTGTTAGGGAGATCCTCATAGAGGTGGTATCGATATGATCCTGTAAGCTGTTAAATATTCTACTGATCCTTCTTTAAGCAAGGGTAATCCAGTTTTCAAAAGTTAAATTTATGTTCCATCGTTATTATTTTTTCTATATTTATATTTTTTTTTCATTCGGTTAAAATCGAACCAAAACTCCTTGCTATCCCTACGTTTCTGTATTATTAAAGTTTTAATTAATATTAATAAGATATTTATATACTAAAAGGATTTTATAAAACACTATAACCATAACACACCCACTACATCCATGCCACTTCCTCCTATCCTCTCACCTCATCATTACGAACTTATATGATGTCTTTAAGTATTAGATGGTGCAAGTAAATCAACTGATTTCAGACGTATCATTCTTGGGATAAACAATAACATAGAAATAAGTTCTTTATTTTATACTGACTTCAAGAAGATTATTATGAATATATAGTCTAGATAATTCCCCAGCATAAAAACGACTACGCGAAAGTTTCACAAATGCCTAGTAAAGCTAACATATCAAAGACGGCTAGAGGAGCGAAGTATATAATGTACAACAACACCTAACATACCTTACGCACGAATAAGCTGCTAAGCCATTAACAAAAGTTCATACTTGAACGCTAAAGGAGTTACATAGCATTCAAAACGTAACCTATTCACACTTTTTCAAGCATATCTCTAACATATCAATGTTAATTTTACATAAACATGGTAACATTTAACAAAAATATCATAACCGTTAATCTAATTATTTATAAAACTAACCAACAAATAATTGCTAACTAACAAAGTTTTATATTAACAAGTAATATTTTAACAAAAAATTTATCATTAACCTTACCTAACTATCATAATCCCCAACGAATAACTGCCAACATAACAAAGTTTATCCAAATATAACATAAAAATAAGTTCTATAAAATATCAATTTAGCAGAGTGTTAGTTTACTGATTCTAAAGCAGTAAATCAGTAAATAAAACCACCCTGCCCCCCCTCCCCTCCCACCTATGAATGATCTATTGATCTATTGATTCAAGACATATTTCGAGTATCATTTTGTATAAACATAACATAAAAACAAGTTCTTTACATGCTGAACAGCGAATATATGCTAACGTAACAAAGTTTTCACATCAATAAAGCTAACATATCATAACCTGAACTTAGAATATAATGTACAACGGCAAACCTAACATACCTTACGCACGAATAAACTGCCAACATTAACAAGGTTTCATACTTAACAACAATAAAGTAACTAACATTGCATACAGAACGTAACCTATGTCAATGTTAATTTTACATTAACATGGTAATATTTAACAAAATATTTATCTAAAAATTCAATATCAGCATTTATTTTAATGTATGATTTAGATGCTTATAAAGAACACTTTAAATAATTTATTTACCAGTACCATCAATGAAAACGAAAACGATAAGCTCGTAGTATATTATAAAACTGAAAATTTCAGTCAGAAAAAGAGGAAGAGAACAAACTAAAGTTAATTTAAAAAAAGCATATTAAAGCAAAAGACGGGAAGAAGCTTATATAGATCGTTACTATAAGCCATTTGAAACTGGAGATCGTGCTTCTTACTCGTGAAGCGCTATTCGATTGAGGAGAGTAGCTAACGATGTGTACAGATTTCAATGTTCTGAAAGTGGATGTAACGCCGCTTATATCGGATACACAACGAATACCCTCGACATGAGAATGTCGCAACACAAGTATAAGCCGAGCAAAATATTTCAACATTTTAAAGAAGAACACCGCAAAAATCCCGAAAACAGCATAAAAGAAAGCTTCTCCATTATAACAAGAAAAAAGGATTTTTATGAATTGCGCCTAGTGGAATCGTTGCTCTTAAGGAAACATAAACCAATGATAAACATAAAATATAACAAAATGTCCAATTTTTTAAACATCTTTAAATGACAAAAAAAGTCATTGTAAGTTAACTTCTCTAACTTTTAAATATATTAATTTTATATATTTATTTTTGTTATTAGTTTACACGACATTTATTTTATCAAAATTGTTCAAATATTAAAAATAACATTTATTCTTTGAAAATGTCCGAAGTGTACGGACGAAAGCTTGGTACCATACTTAAATCAATTTTTTTATCTCATTCAAGAATAATTTTAAAGAAAATTTCTTCTGTTGAAAGAAAAACTTTCAGGAGGCTTGAAAAAGCATCAAAATCATACATTAAAAAATTTATCATAATCTTACCTAGTTATCATACTGCCCAACGAATATATGCTAACTTAGCAAAGTTTTCACATCAATAAAGCTAACATATCATAACCAGAACTAAAAATATAATGTACAACGGCAAACCTAACATATCTCACGTATGAATAAGCTGCTAACATTCACAAAGTTCCCTACTTATCAAAGTAAAAGCAGGTAACAGTGCATACAAAACTCAATCTACCCCCACTTTTCCAACATATCATCAGCAGCTAAAACAGTATTATCTAACAAAATCCCTTAACAAAGTGTCCAACCTATCAAAGATACCAGCATCTTGAACTATGAATTGATACTACCTTCATAAAAGTGTCATGCATATCAAATATAACATCATTTTGAACTATGAATAAATGTAGACATTAGCAAAATTCTCTGCCAAACCTAATATTACTCAGCAAAAACTTAACCTAAGCCCGCGTTTCTAACACATCATCCCAAGCTAAAGCAGTAATATCTTACGAAACTTATCATTTCTCTAACAAATCACTGTTAATTTCACATTGTCATAGTAATATTTAACAACGTAACAGAAATTAAAACAAGCCTAACATATCTAAGACTTACAATGGGCGAAAACCTACAATAGATACTAAAATTTGAAACTATGAATAAGACATTAACATCTGGACCCATGAATAAGTTTTCAACTTACCCATCATTACACAGCAAGACTCAACCCATCCCTGCTTTTCAATCATATCATCAGCAGCTAAAGCAGTTTATCTAACAAAATTCCTTAACAAAGTGTCCAAAGTATCAGAGATACCAGCATCTTGAATTATGAATAGATACTACCTTTATTAAAGTGTCTTGCATAACAAATATAACATCATTTTGAACTATGAATAAACGTAGACATTAGCAAAATTCTCTGTCAAACCTAACATTACTCAGCAAAAACTGTAACAATAGCAATACCATTTACCTTTACAAGTTTTACCAATTAGGAAATATCTTACAAAACTTATCATTTTCTAACAAAGCTAGTATAACCTAACATATCTAAACACCCTGAACTACGAATGAATGCTTAAAATAACAATGTGTACAGCCTATCAAAAAGATATTTTTCCAATACATTAAATATCCAAATTTAACTTAAACAAAAGTTACATACCGGATCAAGTAGTACAATTAACTCTAATTCTTCCTCAAAGATTGCTCTTACACCCTAACAAAACTAACCTAACCTAGCAATAATAGAGTTAATCGGACTTACTAGCAACCTGTGTGACTAAACATACCATCGTGTGATGTCTTTTCTTAGAAGATACATACGCTCAACTCATCAACATTAACAATCTCAATCTTACTATACATACCGAACAAAATATTATTTTATATCACATACAACACGGAATATTTATTATTATTATATATTAATATTATTATTATTATTATTATTATATTATTATTATAATTATTAATTATTATTATTATTTATTATATTATTATTTTATTATTTAATAATCATAACAAAGTTTTAACAACCGTAGAGCTTGCATAATATCACCTAAACTAAGAACATAACATACCCTACGTACGAATAAACAGTCAACATTAACAAAGTACACTGATTAATATCAAAAAAGTAACTACCATTGCATCACAAAACGTAACCCACTCCCTTACACCCTTACAAAGAACCTAACTATCATACTTACCAAGGTTTGATGCTATATGACACAGATATTCAGTTAGGCTTACACGGTAGGCTTATCATTAGGGTACTTTCATGTTTATACAAAAGGTTTCACAAATGCGCTCACTCATCAACATAATCTCAATCTTTACTATACATAACCGAACATGACCCCCAGAGAGATGCATGAAGACCTATCTCGGGGTACCCCGAAGGGGGGTGTAAGCGGACACATAAGGGCACAGCCCAATGGTGTACATTCTCTCTTCCTCTTTATTTGAAATTATCATTCATAAATCACCACCTCCAATGGTCCATCTAGTTTTCAGGATGCAACTGTTGAACGTGCTTACTGATTCCCTATCCCCCTATCCATAATAATTTTGAGCAGATGGAGAGCTCTTAACCTGTATCTCTGATCTTCTTAGAGGTGAACATAATATACCCACCATTTTTAGCTACCAATACTTTTCTCCTCATACTGTTAAATTCTTTCTTCCTCTTGGTTCCTCTGATTATCTTATCTGTGTAGTCTGTTCTGTCTGTTTGGTCAGCAGTAATGGTTCCTGTTTTTTAGGCACTCCGGTGCCTCAAACCGGTTTTACTTATCATTTTCGGCAAGGAAAGCTGTTATTTTTATTCTACCCGTTTTACGTTATCAGTGGTGAGAGCCTTTGAAACAACATCAGCTATATTTTCGTTTGATGTAAGTTTTATCTCATGCTTGTGGGGCTTAATTGAATTTTTGTGCCTTGTTATTTCAAATTTGTGAGCTGTAAGATCAGCATCACATATTTTACAATGAGCTACATCATTTTTACCCCATTTTTAAATTTTTTTTCCCCAGCCATCCTTTAAACTCAGGCATTTCCAGACAACCTTCGAAAAATCTTTGTCTTTTCTTTTGATGATTCAAGCTTACTCCTTTTAGAATTAGGTCCACTGCTACAGTGCGGGGGGGGGGATCATCATTATCTTCTCTTTCAACTGGATCAGCTGACTGTGCGGTTATTTTAAGATCAGGCTCTGGATTTTTTCCTTTATGAGTTTATGAGCTAGCCGAACTATCTATTATAATTTCTTTTAATTTCTCGGCATATTTATTTAGTTTATAGACTACACAAACAAAAACTATCAAGTCACTAGGAAATCAATCATTTACTGCGATTGTATGTCACACAATTTATATTTTCGATCAGTATCGATATCTTTTACTTTGCTATTAAAAGCACTTCAGAAATCAGAACACTAACCTTCTTCTGGAGAAGAGAAACACAACTATGATTATTTATTTATGAAGTATGAACTTATGAGTTATGATCGAAACCCCTCAAATTGGATGGGCTGACGGGAAGCGATTTTGAATATATATATATATATATATATATATATATGAATATATACTATATATATATATATACTATATTAGGTGGCAAAAATATCGATATATCAGAAATATCAAATATTTTTGAACTCGATATATCGATATTTTGTGGTTGACGGCTCTTGGAAGCGATATATCGATGTTCGATATTTTTGGAAATGGAGATCGAAAGCGGTATTCTTTCCAAAGTTTTTAGGATATTCGGAAGGTCAGAATCCTTATCCCCCTCTCCCGACACCTTGAAGTGATGAAACTCTCCTTTTCCCCCATATTTCGTTCTTCGTTCCTCCCCCAATGTCGTGTATAAAATAAACCGAAAAATTGGGGTTTTAATTTTCGTCTTTTCGGGAGACCAAAAATATCGACATGACACAACCACATAGTCAAGTATCTTCTGGTATTCACTATTCCTGTCACTATTCAATTGTCCAGTTGATTTAGAATGAGATGAATATGACATTAATAAATTTTGGGTTATATAGTAAATGCGCTCCTTACTGATATTGCTTGCAAACATAGGGATATCTTAGCTGTAAGGTGCATTAGTCTCTCAGGACGGGAGATAATCAGTAATAGAACAGTTGCTCCAAATAGGGTGAGAGATGATGACTTCCGAGCAGATTAATCAGTGGAGGATGCGGCCCAGGTTCGTACATTGGGGATGGCCAATAAAAGTATTGGGACATTGTGATATATATATGTATACAACACAGAATATGAATATATGAACATATGAGCAAACAAGAACACAAACACATAAGCTAATAATAATATTGTAGACAAGATGACAGTGGAAAATGAACATATGACACGTATATATAACAAGAACCTATATATATATATATATATATATATATATATATGCTGCTGATATATATGCTATATATATATATATATAAGGGTAACTAACTTGAGTTACATTGAATAAAAGAAGGGTAAAAATAGCTATCATAGTTTTATTTTTCACTTTATCCATGGGGA
>JABUQX010132703.1:0-5000 GCA_015478945.1 Trachelipus rathkii | reverse complement strand
GAAGACAAGAATGCCCACAGAGCTACGGAGGTGTATAGACGGAGATATCCAGATCGTTTGGAACCGCATTCCACTATAATGTACAGATTGTACACAGGTTTTCAAGAATAAGGTTCGACCAACTCACCATCTCGCCACCCAAGTCAACCTCCCACCCGTACCCTTGACATGGAGTTTGACTTTCTATTGTATACCACGGAACACCCAACAACCTACTTACGGCAGACAGGAACGGTACAGTGCATTCTACATATGTACAACATTTTTCATTACAGAGCACACATTGTGCACGGTCTGCATCCCGGCGATCCCGGACGTTGGTTGTAGTTCGTAGTCCAAATGTGTTCCATGTTTGACAATAAACTTGACGGGCAGCTCCGTATTTTGTGGACGGATGAGGCCAGGTTTACCAATATTGGCACGATTAATGGGTGGAATTATCGGTACTGGACCGAGGAAAACACCGCATATCACCTACAGCACGCGACACCAGGTAGTTTACTCCATAAATGTGTAGTGTGAACTGCTAGATAATATACTGATCGGGCCGGACATTTACCATAGAAACCTAGATAGCGAATGAAATCAAGAATTTCTGGACACTACTTTGTCAGACCTTCCTCGTGACGTACCATTACAGACACGTCAAAATTTGTACTACCAGCATGAAGGATGCCCAGCACATACAGCAAGGGCTGTGCAACATCATCTAAACGTAACACACCCCGGTAGGTGGATAGGAACATGGGGTCCTATTCCGTGGCCTCCTAGATCACCGGACCTTACTCAACTGGAGTATTACCTGTGAGGCTACCTGAAGAATCGTGTCTACGGTGGGTACACAACACCGATAGCATCAGTTAATTACCTCTTAAGTCGAATCACTCACGCTTGTCCGATAGTCGACTCCGAAAATATCACATTGGCAACATGACAAGGGTGGATCAGACGGGCTGAACTTTGCGTATGGAATAAGAGCAGACATTTCGCGCACCGCGTATAATGTATACATGCATATACGATGAAGAATGTACTACATAAATCAGAAGGTACTACAGGAAAGGATTTCATACTATACCGAAATAATACTTATGTATGGACTGTAAATAAACGGATGTGTTACAGAGTTATAAAGCATTTATGTTATAAATCATAACTGTTAATCTTAACTAACTATTAATAGTACCTAATATAAACGTACGCTGTATATAGGGGTTTCGGCCCTCATTCACGATGTTCTAAACCTATTACAACTAACATTTGTTGGTAACTATTACGGCAGCAGCACGTATTTTTCCGCGTGTATTGAGAGGTAACTACCATTTGAATCGAGATGACTGTCTCTATGAACCCTAAATAATTTCTGCCATAAAATGCAATTTAATTATCGGAACCACACGGTTTTATTGAAAATTCGAAGGTTCATGAGCAATTCGCATACAGAGACCCTCTTTATTCCTACAAGTTTCTAAATAATTGACATCATTATGGAAATATTCCATTGTTGCACACGCACACACACACACACACACACACACACACACACATATATATATATAACATAAAAAGACACACACACACACACACACACACACACACACACACACACACACACACACACACACACACACACACACACACACATATATATATATATATATATATATATATATATATATATATATATATATATATATATATATATATATATATATATATAATTTTTTTATATATATATATATTTATATTTATTTATATTATATATATATATATATATATATATATATATATATATATAGTATAATAAATAGAGGCGATAGTTTTATATGACAACACTTTTCATGCTGCTATATATATATATATATATATATATATATGAGACCTGTTGTGTTATAGGAAGAATGGGTCATTTTTGAATTTAAAAAAATAAGTAAAAAATTAAAAAATTGCTAGAGCATTAATAAATAGCATTTATAGCAACTTTAGATGCTAAATGAATGCATGGCACATGGAACGCGGTAAATGAATGCATAGTTTACAGGGAGCTTCCCTCCCCGTGCCCCACCGACCCGTGAGTGCTGGAAATATAAAATATATCTTTATTCTTTAGTAACAAAAGTATATATAAGCATATAATTTTTTTAACAAATTGAAGCATCTGGCAGTATTAGTCATGAAGTATGAAATTTGCAGACAACTTTTTTCAGGCTCATTTTCTAAATTTATTTTTAAAACTTTCGTTCACTACGGATCATTTACAACATTTCTTATAAGTTTCATGAAAATCAGTGTAAATCAGCTGGTGTCTTATAATTGATAATTTCGTCCATAGTTATAAATATGATATTTGGAGGCCTACTTTTTCATATAATAATTTAAAAACAAAGTTTTACCACAGAATATTAATAAATACATTATTTCATAACTATCTATAACAAAGCATGGCCATGATACAACAAAAATGTACCGAATAAAAGTACCGATGTTTTTCGGTACCGGTACACAAAAATTTGATTGGGCGATACCGTTACATCGGTACTTTTCAAAAGTGTTGGGCGATACCGGTATCGGTACAAAAAGTATCGCCCGATACATGTACCCGGTACATGTACCGCGGTACTGCCCATCTCTGGCTATAACATACAACATACTCATTTACATATATATATATGCGCAGTCATATAGATAGCAAACAAATAGTAATATAATATATATATATATATATATATATATACAAATATATATATATATATACTATATATATATCTAGATACTATCTATATATATATATATATATATATATATATATATATATATATATATATATATATATATATATGGGAGACTTACTTATAAATCATAATATAAAAAAAAAAGTTGCTTCTGGGAAAGGAGATGAGAGGAAGAATTGGGGAAGAGGGAGGAAATGGACACGTCACTTACCGGACTGACTGATTTACAAACGTCATTTTTATGTTGTTAACATAATGACGGTGCATTTTCGCGTATCTCAATTTATAGCGCTATTTTTCAACAAAAAATTAAATTGAATATACTCTAAAGTTTATTCTTATTTTTCTGTAATTGTTATTTCCATAAATAATAATAACCTTCAAAATACCCTTAACCACCTTAAAATACCCGCAAATCGGGTAATTCCGCCAATTGATCAACACTGGAACGGAGAAAGAATCTGGGTGAAAATCCCAGTCTATACCGGAGGATACGATATGTTAAGTGACTTTTTCTGTGAATGAACGTTGGCCACCTGCCAGACGTAAGTGGAAATCGAGTTGGAGATTCTTCAATATTTGGTTTGTTAGTGAGCCCATCAGAAATAGTTTAAATTAGTAGGGATATTAAGGTAGTTGCTTCAATATGATGATTTAGATCTGAAAATAGGAAGGAGCATCGTTCAGTTTATTATATGGTCATTGTATGATGAGTAGGCAAGAGTGCATTGGATATTGCCGCTCTTCGGGATGAATCGGACGTTATGTTATTCGGACACATAGTTTTAAGAACTTTAAGAAATATACCCTTCAAGCAGGTATTGCATGGTATGATGTGGGATTCTTATCTCGTGGTGCATTGTGAAAATTACTGTGGTAGGGTTGCAGATACATCTGTAATTCAAAGACAGTGGTGGACAAATAGGCTTTAAAACAAGACATCGGTAGCTCTCTAAACAAGTTCTCCTGGTGTATATTAGTGGATGTTGTCATTAAAAATGTTGATTGGTGGGCTTCCTTTGGCGGCTCCGACTGGTGTTGCTTACCATTGGTGATAGTATGGGTTTATATGATCCTTGTGGATATACTAGATTTAGAGATAAATGGAACTTTTATTCAGTTGCTCCTCTAAACATAGAATATTTAGGATAGGTATTTTCATAGTAAAGGACAAACAAAAGGTGTGATAAATCTTATTTTCTTTATATGGATTAGGAACTAGAGACGAATGCAATCTTTGATTACAGGGAGTTGTTTACTGTAAATTTTAAAATTTAAATAGAATCTTCTTGTATAATGAGTAAATCCAGTTATGCTATTTTATTATCTGATTCACATTTGTTTTGAAATTTAATGGATTGTGTGAGGCTATTAGTGTTAAAAAAGTTTTGTTGAAGAAGGGATTAGGGATGACCATAGAACATCATCAACATCTATATACAGGAGGATATATATTTTTACAGGATTTGGAGCTTTATTTCACAGGCAGGATATATTATGTAATAAAGTGAGTTTAAGCATTTCAGAAGAACCTCCCAAAATCAAGTTTGAAACTTTAAGATGGACTGAGACATTTCCGTACCGGGACCGGGTGTTCTATGTTGTGTGGAGGATAAGTGCCTGCATGGATTTCAATTAGTTTTACAAAATTCCTTTGAGTTGAAGCAGAGGATAATGGGCTAGAAGTATTGACTTAAATTTCAGTAATTAGGTTATGGGGACCTTATAAATGAACTTTTAGCGAGCATCCTCAGAAAAGCTGAACAAAATTGGATGGTATTGCGTGATATTAAATTTAGTAAATATTGTACTTTGATTAATCAACAGATATTTCTCTGGATGACCAGGGAAAAATATCTTTATGCAAGATATTTATTTAATTTATTAGTATTAGTACAAGAAATGATTGGTCTCAATGATATATTTTCTTTGAGTACCTTTGGTATGCCATTAGAAGTATAGAAGTGAAGAGATTGGATTTTCAGGTTTATAAATGTGTTTGTGAAGCAAGAGTTTTTAACGCTATTTTTAGGCAGACAGGGCCATATATATATGAAGAGTTTAATGGACAATAATAAGTTTTCATAGATTGTTATTACAATAGATAGGAGAACATATGAGAGTAAGTACTGAGTTTAGTGGAGTAAAAAGTTGCAACAGTATATTTCAAATTTTCAGGATATATAGGATATGTTCCATTAGGATATGAGCTTTGATATATATATATATATATACCTATATATATATATATATATATATATATATATA
>JABUQX010132702.1:0-26412 GCA_015478945.1 Trachelipus rathkii | reverse complement strand
ATATATATCTCAACAATGAGTTATTGAACGAAAAGGTGATGATGCAAACTGTTAAAAGCAAAAAAGAGGCTTAGGTGAATGTGCTAATAGCCAATGATGAAGACTTGAAAGAAAGGTATAGGAAATAAATTAGGTGGAAATAAGTCTGTAAATTGCATTATTAGGAGGAAACAACGAAAGATAAATTAGCATTTTTCACTTTCCAAGGAGGATGAAAGGAACTTACATCGGAATAAAAAGCTCTTCTTGGAGGAAGTACGAAAAGTTTAGAAAGAGAGAATACTGAATAGTGATGGTACTTTCGTGACTAATTATATTTATGTGAGGAGAGTGTGGAGAAAACGATTCGAAAATCCGCATATAATCGATAGTAATGAAAGGTGATAGTGAATGTGTTAGGGTTTCATGGTGTAAGATGAAATAAGAAAATTAGTGATGAAGTAATTACTTGGAGGAGGAGGTAATAGATAGAGTGAGAAAGTTACATAATAGTATATCAGCATAGATAAAATTGCTAGTGAAACGATCAAGAGAATAGAGGCTGGATTGTGATTGAATGGATATCGAAATTGTATAACAAAACGATTGTAGAGGGTATAGTTTCGAAAGATTGGAGGATAACAATAATAAAATTCTTTTATAAGGGTATGGGAGAAATGGGTTACTGTTGGAACTATAATGAAAAGTAGTTGTAAGGAAGATATGTATTGATTTTATGTTGAAAGAGCTCATCGATAGACTGAGTTCTGATTCTCTAAGTTTAGAAATGGTATAGGATACAAAGATCAAATCTTTACACTGAAGCAAACTATTGAGAAAATGATAGAGAAGAAGAAAAGAAACTGGATTTAAGTTTTATGGACTTGCAAGAGGCCTACTACTGGATTAAAAGGTAATCTTTCTTGCAGGTGTTAGGGATAAATGGTGTTCGTAGTATACTTTCGGATGGAATTCAAAGTATGTGTGCTGATAGTGAAGCGTATGTAAGAATAAATGGTGTGAAAAGTGAATTGTTTAATATTATGAGTGGACTGAGACTGTGATGTGTTATGTGTTATGTCTCAAAAACTATTTAATTTGTGTATGGATTTGGTGATGAAAGAATTAGATGCAGGGGTGGTAGGGGAATGTGTAAGACTGATGGAGATGGAAGAGGGCGGCAAGAGCCCTGCTTACTGCATGCTTATGATTTGGGTATGTGTGGTGAATCTGAAGCAAGTATGAGAGGATTGGTAGAAGAAACTATGAGAGGATTGACAGGGTGTACAAATGGAAAGGTTTGAAAGTTAATGTAGATTAGAGTAAAGTGATGGTAGTGGGTGATAAGTTTCCGCGGTATGAAACAATGTTGGATGGTTTGTAATTGGACAAGTATCTGAGATTAAGATTTTACTCCAACAGATCCCAAACTGTAGGTCATGAGTCTTTCTGGGGGTCATGGAGGCT
The DNA here is from genome assembly GCA_015478945.1 of Trachelipus rathkii. Taxonomy (NCBI): domain Eukaryota; kingdom Metazoa; phylum Arthropoda; class Malacostraca; order Isopoda; family Trachelipodidae; genus Trachelipus; species Trachelipus rathkii. The sequence goes on along the minus strand of JABUQX010132702.1, from coordinate 24,966 downwards.
CCAACTGTGTGTATCCAGTGAAACCATGTTCTTTATGAGTTATATAAGGTGGAGTAAATCAGTTTTACATAACAAAAATATATATATATATATATATATATATATATATATATATATATATATATATATATATATATATATATATATATATTATATTATTATATATTATTGTTATTATTGTTATATATATATATATATATATATATATTTATATATATATGTTATATATTATTATATTATTATTACATATATACATATATTAGTTACTAATATATATATATATATATATATATATATATATATATATTATATTATTATATTATTAAGTTATTATATATATTATTTGCTATATATATATATATATATATATATATATATATATATATATATATATATATATATATATATATCACCCCCCCAACACACAAAAAACAGCATAAACATATTACAATCACAACAAAAACAAAGAAATAGAAGCCTTCTTAAAGCAGTACATAGCCTTGATACAAGAAGCCCAACGCAAACCATCCAGAGCCTAAATTCCACGGTTACGATTCCATTTTCACTCCTCAAATCCCAAAAAATCATACTCTGCTAACTCTTGCACACAACTAACTACCATATACAAACTCCACCTCACAAACCACAACGACAATAAATGACAACACCACCAAAATACAATCTTTCACAACAATGACAAACAAAAACCGCACAAACTAATAAGCCTATACAATCCTCATCACACTTCACAACACTGCCTTAAAAACTACAAACAAACCTCTCTGATATCATCTACCTCCCAAACCACATGATGGGAGGTGACTTCAACGCTCACCACCCTATATGATACAACGACCAAATAGCAGACCACAGAGGAATACACATCAAATCTAACTTTGAAAAGTTAAACATCCTAAACAATACAAACAGCCACGCCAGAATCCCACTCAAAGCCAACCAAACGTACACATCACCAGACATGACACTATGCTCACCTAACTTACATACCAAACTCCAATGGTCAACCCAAACCGATCTAGACTCTGACCATCTCCTCATCATCATAAAATATCAAAACGTCAATAAAACAGACTACCTACTTAGGAAACATATACAAAAAAAAAAAAAAAAAAAAAAAAAAAAAAAAAAACTGGACGCACTTCAAAAAGTACATAGAAAATAACATACACAACCTAAATATCACAAACACATCAATACACAATAAAGCCATACAAAGCTTTACATCTCTCATCCAAAAAGCATTTAACCAAAATATTCCCAGAGGATAATCAAAAAATACAACCCAACCCTAATTCCTGAAATCTAACAGCTAATTAAACAATGCAACTCGCATAGAAAAACAGCACCCACATCACCACAAACTCTGGTATAAATTAACACATTAAACACCCAAATCACTGAACTAATGAAAACATATTCTTCAAACAGCTTTCAAACCGTCCCCACCAAAAACATCCAACACACAAATAACACCAGAATGTGGAAAGCATTAAAAATACTGAAAAACACTAACAACCAACAAACATATATTCACGAATCCATCAAAAACCCCAACACACAACACCCCCAATCCATCAAACAACATGCAAACATTCTCGCTACTCAATTTGCAAAGCAAAGTCAAAAACCCACCACACACCTTCAAAACACGAAAATCATCAAAGCCCTCAAGAAAATAAAATGAAACCACGACTCAACAATAGAAATAACCACAACTGACCTAGAAAGAACTACAAAGACTCTTAAAAACTCACCAGCAACCGGCCCAGACAACATTTCAAACAAACACCTCAAACACCTGGGGAACACAGCTCTAACCCAACTAGTACAAATATACAACCGTTCCATCAGCCTAAATTTCATTTCCCCATCTGGAAAAATGGTATCATTATACACAAGCTGAATCCGGGAAAAGACCCCCCTAATCTTTCATCTTATTGCCCCATCTCTCTATTATAAACATTAGGCAAACTTCTCGAAAAAAATCATTCTGAACAAAATAACACCACATATCACCGAACATAAATTCCAACACAGCTTCAAACAAAATCACTCAACCACAACCGCACTTACAAACATCATCCAACCCACAATCAATGGTCTAAACTTAAAACCCACTAGCAAAACAATAATCATAGCAATCAATATTAACATAGCCTTTGATACAATACCCAAGCGCAACTTAATCCACAAAATAACAAAATCAAATTTCCCAACTAACTTAAAGAGATGGATTTCCAATTTCCTATCAGGAAGAACAGTACAAATACAAATTAACAATATAAAATCCCGAACAATAAACATCAATAACGGAGTACCTCAAAGTGCATCCTATTCCCTACATTATTTAACCTATTTACAGCCGATCTTCCACAACCACAGACATACCACATAAACATAACTTACGCAGAAGACATTACCATAGCCACTACACATCAGAATTTAAACACTGCCATAAACCTGACGCAGCTACACATCAACAAACTTAAAACATGGTTAGCAAACAACAGAATGTCCGCCTCACCAAACAAATCATCAATCACTTTAATCATCACTGATCTTCAACCCGGCACCCCTTAACAAATTAACTTAAACAACATTGCCATACCGATAAACAAAACTCCCAAAATCATCGGAATAACAAATGACACTCATCTCAACTTTACAAAACACATAAACAACATAATTTCATTGGCAAACAGGAAACTGAACATATTAAGAACCATCGCAGTCACATATTTCACAAACAACGAATAGACATCCACCACCATTAACAAATATTACATACGCCCAACTCTAAACTACGCTTCCCCAATTTGGCCCTCACTACTGACTAAAAACCAAATAAAGAGACTCCAAACAACACAAAGCAAAGCACTATGAACCATACCATGGTGTATATCAACAATACCACAACAACACTTACACCACATATATTCATTTCGACATTGAAACATTCTTTGACATTTGAAATATGTATATGAAATGACCCCACCCATCGAGTTGATTATTTAACACAATGTGGCCGCTTCTCTATGGGTCGTGGTTGGTCCTGTACACGAACTAAAAATATATATATATATATATATATATATATATTATTATTATTATTATTGGTTATTGGTTATTATTATTATTATTATTACATTATTATTATTATTACATATTATTATTATTATTATTGTTATTATACCATTATATATATATATATTATTATTTATATTATTATTATTATTATTATTATATTATTATTATATATATATTATATATTATTATATTATTATTATTATATAAAGATATATATATATTATATATGTATATATATATATTATAAATATTGTTATTATTATATATATATATATATATTGGTTATTATTATATATTATTATATTATATATTATTATTATTATTATTATTATATATTATATTATATATATATGATATATATTATATACATATATTATTACATATATATATAAATATATTATTATTATTATTATATAAATATGCATATATATACATATATGATATTATTATTATTATTATTATTATTATTATTATATTACATATATATATATTATTATTATTACATATATATATGATATATATATATATAGTATATTATTATTATATATATATATAGATATTATTATTATATATTATTATTATTATTATATTATTATTATTATATTATTATTATTATTATTATTATATATATCTATATTATTATTATTATATGTATTCCTTTAATTGTAATTAAATTTTGATATTTTTAAAATTATTATTTGACTATCTATATATATATTATTATATATATATACATATTATTATTGTTATATAGTTGTTATGAGTTATATATTATATTATTATTACATATTATATTATTATGTATATATATTTATATATTATTACATATATTATTATATATATTATTATAAGATATATATATTATATATATTACATATTATTATTATTATTATATTATTATTATTATTATTGAGCATATATATATATATATATATATATATATATATATATATATATATATATATATAGTATGGAATACCGATAAACAGAAAAACAATGACAGAAAAACTTTAATACATTAGTAAAACATGAAATTATCTTTATTTACAGTTGTTGCTCACTAGCTTTCGCCGGCATTACGCGTGGCCTTTTCAGGTAAAATTTTCAGGATTAAAATGTCATCTGCGTGGATGGAAAAGGATCTAGGCTGTATCTATGGATTCCGGGTAGTTGTCAGTTTTTTATTTTTTGAAAGATTTTTTTGTAGAATTTTGTGTTTCTCATTATTAAATTTTGCGTTTCATCTATATTTATTTCACATTTTATTTTATTGTAATTAGAGCTATTTTTTATGAAATAAGATTCTATCATTTTTCTCTTGTTGTTATCTGATACATACATGATGGGTTGCATGTTGTCTATATTTATTTTATGATTGAGATTTCTTCTGTGGCAAGTCAAGGTTGAAATTTGGTTGTCGCATATCATGTCATGTCTATGCTGGAAATTACACCTCTTGAAATCTATAGTTTCCCCAATATAAATTTTTGTGCAGTTATGACATTGGATTTTGTAGATGCATTGTGTGTTGGTGGCATTTTTTAAATTTATTGGGTTTTAATAACCCAATAAATTTAAAAATGCCGTTCAAAAAAAAAAAAACTGACAACCACCCGGAATCCATAGATACAGCACCAGATTCTTTTTCATCCAAGCAGAGGACATTTTAATCCTGAGAAGTTCACCTGAAGAGACCTCGCGTAATGCCGGTGAAGGCTAGTGAGCAATAACTGTAAATAAAGATAATTTCATGTTTTATTAATGTATTAAAGTTTTATTTTACAAAGTGTGAATCCAATAATAAAGGGCATCCTTCATATAAATATCAATAAATTAGAGATTGAAATCTAAATATTGCCATATTTATCCGATATATATATATATATATATATATATATATATATATATATATATATATATATATATATATATATATATATATATATATATATATATATATATCTTTATATGTTATATGAGTAGCATATATATATATATATATATATATATATATATATATATATTTTAAAATGAGAACGAAGAACATGAGTAGAATCTGAAGAAAGAATGAAAAGAGGACAGCAAAGTATTAGAGAGAGTTAAAGAAAGTTTCAAAGGTTTTAAATATAAGAAGGGGGAGGACGAAAAGAATGAATTTTCCGGCCAAATTTGAAGTGTATCGGAGCACCTAAAGAAATTTATTAATTGCAGAATTTAACCATGAAAATTTACTTAACAGAGAGCAAAATTACAATTAATATAAATAAAATAATAATTAAATATTGGTGAACCAACAGAATTTTAGTTTGTCTTCTTTTTAATATATATATATATAAAAATAAAATATAAAATGAGACCTAGCTGGTTGAGCAAAATTATTTTTCATATTAGTTCTTTTTAAAATAATCAAAAGAACTTTGAAAATAAACTTAATATGGATACTATTATAAAATTTTTAGAAAGAGATAATTGTTTATAAATGCCAACAAAGTTGGGTCATATGAAGAAGACTCTTCTCCTACATGAGTTGTCAAAGCCTGAAAACTTAATCTACCTCTGCTTCTTTTCCCATGTGCAGTCGAAGAGATTTGAAGAGAATATATTCAGCTAACACGATCCTCCTGACATGCAGGATATAGGGATAATAATAATAATATAGTAATAGTATTAATATATCTCGGTTAGTGACAAAATTAAAAGGTAAAATAATATCGGTTGAGAAAAAACTGTTAATAGTTCAAGTTAAGCATTATGTTATGTACCAATGCTAATGTTCGAATCTAAAAAATGTCGTTGCTGTTATAATTCCGGAGTATCATTAATGGTTTTGACAAATGCAAACTAGTGAATACAGCCTGTTGCAGTCCACATAATGAAACAATTATAATTTGTTACTTATCGTTACGTTAGCAATGTACCGAAAGATAGTATATATAGTATATACTAAATATATATATATATATATAATATATAATATAGATTATATATATATATATATATATATAATTTATATATATATATATTATATATATATAATATATATTAAGAAATCATTACAATTTCTTTAATGAATTTATCCTCTATATACATTATTATCATATGTATAGCAGATATTATAATATATATTATAGTATATTTATATATAATATAATATATATATATTTATATATATATACTATATATATATTAATTATATATATTATATATATAATATATAAGGCTTTTCACGTTCTTGAAGTTTTTGGTCTTTGTATATAGGCTCATAGATGGTTGGATAATGATTTAAAAATCATAAAACTAATTGATGATTTTATTCAATGAATATAAATGAAACAGTTCCATTTATTGAAGATTCTCTTGTTTTCTTCTAAAACTTTCACCTTAGCGATGTTACAGACCATATTTTCTTGCTGACAAATTTATTCTTTTTCGTATCAAGTCACAGATTTCGCCAAAACTACTTACTCTGCTTGCTTTGACGTGACATAGGAAGTTGAGTTCCAATAACTCGCGTTACCCTTTTCTTCGACAATCGAAGTTGTAGGAGGCCGATCTAAAAACGGGAAATAAGTGTAGCAACAGCTATCTAACCGCAATATGTCAATAAAATTTATAGACAATTCTATTTAACATCAGCTAAGTTTGCATACGGAAATCTTGGCACAAGTACGAAACTTAAATAAAATTTAATTTTATAAATAGTTATAACTGAAGGTGATATAATATTAATATATTATATTATTATATATATATATATATATATATATATATATATATATATATATATATATATATATATATATTATATTTATATAATGTATATATAATATATATAATATATATATATATATATATATATATTAAATATATATATATATTAGGCCTTTAAATCTCACTTGAATGTACTAAGAATTGTGCTTCCTTTTAATGTGTGTTTTCAAATTTTAGAGACTGTTTGCAATGCTCCTTTATTATAGCTTCTTTCGACCTAAACAGACCACAAGAAAATGGAACATTTATCCCATCTCTTTGCTTCGAGGGCAATAAGTCATCTATGTGAGGCCAAAGATAACAATATTAGCTTCTCCCTTTGTTGGCTTCCCTTCCGAGACTTGAAACACCTTTGGATCATTACCGACACTTTTTCAAATAACTTGAACTGATATTATAAAAAAAAACAGAGTAAACTATTATTGTAATTGACAAGTTTTACACGAAGAATGGAGAAATGCATAAAGTATCAGTCATCAACATGACAAGAACCTTGATTTATCTATTCTGTCTTTTAAATTATTCCTTAGCCAAACGTGACCAAACAAATGTTCATAGTCAATAGAATAACCGAAACAAGATGAGCAGGGTCAATATATATTAAACTGAATATATATATTACTATATTATATAATATTATCATATTATATTTAATATATATATATACGATATATATATAATATATATATAGTATATTAATTTGAGTTGCGAGACAAAAGTTTTAAGTTAGTTCCTAAATTGGCCCAATTGGCATTAAATAAAGCTACTGTGTTCTCGTGCTGAAATTTTTTAAAGATAGATTATCATATATATATACTATGTATAATATAATATATATATATAATATATATATATATAATATATGAATATATATATATATATATAAATATATTATAATAATATATGTATATTATTAAATGTATATATATATATCATTATATAAATATATTATATATATATATAATATAATATAGTATAAAAATATATAAGTATAATATTTATATTATATAAATAATTTTTATATATATTATATATATAATATAATAATATATATTATAATGTTATTATAGTAGATATATATATAATATATATTATATAATATATATAATAATAATATATATAATATATATTAATAGTATATATATGAGTATATAGATATATATAGATATATATATATATAATATTATATATAGTATATATTATTTAATATAATATATATATATATATATATATTATATATATAATAACTTTCTCACCTGACACACATCATGGGGTGACAGGTCACCACCGACGCCAGCACCCCTCTGACGTTAACCGTTCTCTTCAAGAGATCCCTGGGTTGAGAATAATTTAAAAAGTGAGAAAAAATGTAGAATATACATCCTCCGGAACCTTGTTAAAGTTTTGACAGATGCTTGGCAGTTTGGTTAACGATTCTGTGTTTGCAGTAGAGTATTGTAATTCAGTGTGATGGCGCATTTAGCTTAGCTAAGAATGATACGGCTTGGTCTTTAGAGTGAATTTTGGTGCTCATTTCATGTGAGTGTTTATTTAAAATGTTAGTTGGTGGATCTGCGTCTTAAGGTTTCCTGTTAGTGTACTGTGTGTTGTTGCTATGTTTTGTATGTTTGGTGCTGGAAGTTGTTAAGAATTTGTTTTAATATATTGGCTTGAGTGAACAGAAGTAGTTATGAGTACGTTGAGTGGATTGGTGGTGCGTTGGAGGGGTAGGAGAGTTGCAATGTGGCATAGTGGCATGTTTGTGCGTGTTCTGGGTTTCTAGGAAAAATTGTTAACTATCAGTCCATGTAGTGTTCTGTGGGTTAGAAATTTTGCGATTCATTCTGTAAGTGTTATTGGTTGTATCCGTTATTACTTGAATGTTGCTGCACGTTATCTCCTGTTATGAATCACTTAGAGGTTTCTTTGTTGTTCGTTTTGTAGTTTCTTTGCCTATATTTAGTCAGGTAAGGTTGATTCTAGGTTAAAGAGAAAGCGTAGTTTAAGGGCATGAATTCAATCTTGGCTGCGGCTGAACCCCAGTTTGTCAGCCCCCACATCAAAAAATGGGAACATAAAATTCGTGAATTTTCAGCCGATGTGGCACTTACTAGAAACACCAAAATAGTAAGCTTTATTTGGCGCTCCTAAAACGTTGTTTTCAGTTGTTTTTCTGTATAATTAATGTCAGAATTTTAGTTTTGCAAAATCATGTTTTTGACTATTTTTCATATCAACTTTCAGTGTTTTTGTCAAATGACTATAAAACTTGAAATATGCACTAGATGGGTCATTTATCCGTATTTTTTTAGTTTTGTGTCAGCCGTTGTCCAATTTCCAAAGCCTATTTTTATTTTTAATTTGAAAAGGTGAAAAAAATTGACATATGTTTTTTTACAACCCATTCCTGTGATCAACCATCAAATTTCTCAGGCTCGCTATAATCGTGCAAGATACGCTTTTTACTTAAATAATTTTGGTATAAACATAGAAAATTTTTTAAAAATTTAAAAAATATTTTTTTTTTGAAAAATTTGTTCCACAAAAAATCCAACCTATTGCATAGACAAAGAAATTATCAGTAAAAAAGATGCATCTTCCGACTATAAAAGCCCTGAAAATTGATAGTTAACTCGGAATTAGTAGTTTTAAACCCAAATGGATAACCTTTTCATAAGAAAAAAAAAAATGGAGGTTGAAACATGCGTTCGCTGAGCACAAAAACTAAAAAATTCGAAAAAGTGTAATACCATAATTATTTAGACATAACCCATATATGACATATTCAAGTTTTGAAGTCATTCGCAAAAAAATCTGAAAAGCTTTTTACAATCTAAGTCACAAACATGGGATTTTGAAAAACTGAAAATTCTGAAAAATTACTAGCCACAGACACAGAAAAACCACGGAAAACAACTTTAGAGCTCAAAAAAAAGCTACATTTGAGCGTGTTATATAAGTCAAAAGTGCTAATATTCCGAATTGTGATGTCACATCTTCTAGCGTGGGCTGAAAACTTTGGCGTATCAAGCCCAGCCAAAATTGATATACCCTTAAAGTCGAGGGGGAGTTGAATGTATTGCTGTGTATAATAGTGGTGGATGTTGGTTTATATGTTTGTGAAGTCTGTGCCAAGGATGGTCCTTAATGATGTTTAGTTTCTTGTAAGCAGATGAAATTATGTTGTCTCTGGTTTTCGTGAAATTGTGAGCGCGTTCAAAGTGTGTACTCCGAGGATTTGGGAAGTTTTGTTATATTTAAAGCAATGTTGTTAGCTAGAATTGTGGGTGGTTGCACCAAGTGGCGGTTCAAGTGATATTAATGTAAATGAAGATTGTCGTGGTGAGGTGGAAATTCCCGGTGCTGTTAAGACACTGTGGATAGTTATATTATATATATATACTATATAATTATATAAGTATCTTATATATATATTAATTACTAATATAATTATAATATATATATTAATATATATATATATTATAATATATATATATATACTATATATATATATATAATGATATAATATAGTATTATATATTAGTAATATATAAAGATATTTTGACACTTAGGCCTTAGACATATTATACTAGTTAAAACGTCACTATATTACGAAGTTATATAAGCGAGATTTATACACTAAAAATGATGCAATTATATGAATAAGCTCAGCACGCTTTGCGATTCTCATAGAGATAGCGACAACTATATATATTAAGTTCATAACATAACAAACGAACGAAAGGCTCAAGAGATATAAGTCGAAAGGTCTAAGTGCTAAGAAAATCTCGAGAACTACGATACTACAAGAAAACAATAACATTACGTGATAATAATATTAATGCGATCGATATCTAAAAAGTTAGAAAAAAAATTGTTTTATTTTATTTAGGTATTTATTTTTTATTATTTCTCTGAAAAAACTACGATAGCTTAACCAAAAATAGAGATATACTAACCATTTTATTAGGATAATACAGCTAAGATAACTTAGTTATATTTTATAATATAAATTAAGGTAATAAATAATCTAAATAGTTTCCTTTGTAAAATTGGAGTAGATTAACAATAGAGTATTATAATATTATAACCTCAAAAAACCCCAAAAATGAAAACTCCAATATCATTACAAATCGACTTCGGGATCAATACCAGGTCTTAAGTTTATTTATAGCGATATTGTAGATTTCGAGAGAAAAATAAAGTATAAATATACCAAATAAAATCAAAAAAAAATTATATTTGCATTTTATAATTTAAGAAAATTTTCTAACGCTGATTCCCGAATGTTATAGTTTCTTGTAGCTATTTCGTATGTTTCTACAAAAATAGAAAATTGTCCCTAATGAGTCAAATTTAGGAATATTTTCCTCAGTAGATTTTACATTTTTAGATCAATTTTTCCTATGGAATAAAATCATTACGAAATTTTATTATTTTCTTGTAGCTATGAGTATTATATTTTGTGTGGTAAGAAAAAATAAACAAAAACATACAATTCACTAAAAAATCAAAAAAATTTATTAACCAGGAAGATTTTCCATGGAATTTTTGGATGGGGTAATGTTAGGAATGTTTTTAAAGTTCATAAAATACTTATGTATTTCACATTCATTTTTTTTTTCGATAGATCAATAATAATAATAAAATAATAAATATCAAAATAAATAAGAATCAAATTTTAATTTTTATTTTCATCTATATAGAAACATAATAATAATCTCATACGTACTTGTACCTAACGTGAGATATTGTTTATTAGTTTTCTTTTGACTAGCTATTAGTACTTTTGAGAAAAATAAAATAAATAAAATACGCCCCATAAAAACCAAAAAAATTTTTTTTGCCTATATATACAGTAATCAATTATTCATACTACTGATTACATCGAAAAAGGATATTATATTATTCTTACATGTTATGCTTATATCGTATAGTATTTCTCAAGAATTGAAAAAATATAAAATAATCCAAAAAAAATTCTAATAATAATCATTTTATATCTCATTTTATACTTTCTACTTCTATATTAATTAATATTTATTACACTGGTAAATTATAGGTATTATTGGAAATGAAAATCTGACAATAGATGATTAGAAAATAATAAATAAATAATTAATATAGATCTATATAAATAAAATCAGAAGAATTTTTATTCAGATAAAATTTATAGAACTAATTGTATTACGCTAGATGTCTCTAAGAATGTTATTTTACTCTTGTTAAATTTATTTTACTTTATTAAAAAATAAATTTCTAAACTCAAATAAAATCAAGAAAAATATTATTTTGCCTATATGTTGATGGATTTATACATATTATACTTTATATACGCTATGTATTTCATTATACGATAATTATGTATTATTTGTATTTCTATTTGCATTTGTATTTCGTAGATTGTAATAGAGTATATATAATATAATAAATTATATAAATTTTAATTGCTAAACTAAAATAAATAATTAATTATTTTTGTCCACTTTTGATTTGTCAAATTTGATTTATGGAACTTTTGATTTGTCAAATTTTTTATTATTTGTTAAAGTAATTTTTTATATATTATTTATTTATTAGTTTTAGGTTTTAATTAAAATTATAACTAAAACTCAAGTGGTGAAAAATGATTGAAATTTTCAACGCTTAATTTTTCATTTTATTAGAACGAGAGAGTTTGTTAAAAATTTAACAATTGCTAAGGTAAGTTAGTCATCTTGCCAATTTAATTACTATTATTATCCTAGTATCTTTTTCAGATATTATATTTAAGTATTATCGTATCCAAATATCAATTATAAACATATTAATATTAAAAATCGACTTTGAATCCGAGTGCAGACTTACCAAAAACACAGATTAGCTAAGTCATCAACTCATTATCCGATGAGCTGGACAAACGAATCCTTATAATATAAGTTCGATAAGTAGTACTTAAATTGCATAAGACGAGTATGCTCTCGTGTATGAAGATTTTTAAATTTGAACTAAAAGCTTAGAAATTGAGAATATAAATAAATATAAATTAATTCGTAACCATTATAAAATATATATATTTGTAATTTTTAGCCGCTTTCTAATTTTTTTAGATTTTCACCCTTAGACCTTTGACTTATATACAGTATGCGAACTGTAAGTTGACAACGTCGGCTTATAAACCACAATCTCGAATATGACGAGTCTGAAGCGAGGTTGTATATATCGTGTGAAAGAGCGCGACAGCAAAATTTTGAATAAAGATGCACTACTTCTTTGCAGACGCATTGCAGATGATGAATGATGATAAGTCAAAATATTCCCGTAAGTCCACATCTAGCATCAAGTGCAAATAAAATAGTTATCTAATCTGAACCGAGTTTTAATGACAATGAGAGATACACTCTCAAATAAACATGTGCTTTACAGCGTATTTCAAGTGTCTTCAAACATCCAATTATACAGATTAATTTACTTAAATATAACATTTCACTTCCAAACGCGCTAAGCCACGTATATTAGTTTGTATTTCCGCATACGTATGAATAACTGATATTAAAAGATCATATAGGTCATATATATATCTATAGACACCACCAAGCTATACCACATTATAGACAAATTTTAATAGAAAATAAAACAAAATAGAATTTATAACTTCCCAAAAAATATATTTATAAGATCTAGATAAATTATGTTCGGAACTTTGCCTTAAGACCTTCGATCATAATAATATATATTATGACTCAACTATAACATATATAACAAAGATATGAACGAACGTCAGACGAACAAAACGAACATTAATTATTAGAGCAGTATTAATAAAATATTGCCTTACACATATAATGATAACATCAATACTCTACGCTCGACCACGCCGACCCACCTCACCCCTATTAAGCGCTCGACCCACGCTCGAACCCTAACGCTCTAAATACCCACGCTCTAATATAATAACACTACACTCTACCCTAATATATAATCTACTCAACCCATATCTGATCATCAACCCTATAACAGTATAACCACACGCTCTAGTACCACTACCGTATAGTCTATATATACAATACCATATAACTAGCTCAACTCCATACGTACTATCAACCCTATACGCTCATAACACCACCTTAACCCTACGCTCGTACCTCTATAATTCACGCTCAATCACCTAACAGCTCGTTACTCTAATAACGCTAGTATCTCACTAATGCTGAATCTCGCTCACGCTACTATAATCGTATACCTTAGTAGTGTATGCTTTCTATCACGATATCTAATATACCGCATACTAATCATAGCTCGACACACATATCTCCTCACCAGATGAAGAGTGAGGTATATTGAACGGGAACGATATATATATATATATATAAGATCGAGTGAGTAAGTGCAAAAAAAATTATTATAAACATTAACGATTAAGCTACAGAAAACTTAATAACATTCTGAATCAGCGTAATGATATTATTTCTTCATAAAACAAGAAATAAAATAAAATTTTTAAATACTTAAATTAAATATTATTTATTAATTATATAGAAAACTATTAAAATTAGCTACAAAAAATAATAAAAGACACTTTTCATGTTTTTCTATAGGTTTATCAATATCTTTCGAGCGGATTACGAAATAGAGAGAGGAATCTTTTAATTAAGCTATATATTAGTGTAATTTTTAAAATCAAATATAAATATAATATCCTAAAAATATAAAAATCCAAAAAAAAACATAAAATTATATTATTCGACTCTTAGAATAAATATCTTACGCTGATTCCACTGAGTAAGGTATTATATTCTTTTATAGTTGTTACGGGAACTTATATTTAAAAGAGAAAAAGATATAAAAGAAGAACCAAAATAATTCATAAATAAAATTTTTTGCAAATTTTATAGTAAAGAAATGACAATTATTCTTATTAATATTGTATCTCCCACGCAAATGTTTTTTTATTTCATTATCTTTTATATATCGTAATTTTCGAATTAGCAGAAAAAAAATATTAAATAAATGAAATTCCAAAAATGTGAAAAATAGTTATTTTCAATTCAACTTAAGACTTTTCCGGAATATATCTCTGAGCTAAATGATTTTGGTATCCGAAATTCCATACGTATATGTATTACAAATTTTTTTTTGTTTAGCTATTAAATCATTTTTATATCAGAAAAAAATAATAAAATATTATCTAACAAAAAAATCAAATATAAAATATTTATATATTTGCCATATTTTTTATAAGAAAATCATATCTTTACTTACCTGATATCCACGAATGTAAATTGATTTTCTTTGTATACATATATTAAAAGAGTTTTAAGAGAGAATAAAATATAAAATAGTAACTCCAATAAAAATTCAAATAAAAAACTTTTTTACCATATTTTATTTCTATTTAGAACAATTTTCTTACGATGATTATCCTATATTAAACAGAGAATTGTTATTAGATTTCTTATGAATCTATCGTAGTTTTTCAGTAGATAAAAATATAAATAATAATAGCCTACAAAAATCTAAAAAAATTTATATTTTCCATTTTTACTATACTATAATAGTTATGAATAATTACAGATCTTATATCTATACGCATGATTTCACACACGAATTTATATTTAGTTTTATATATATATAACTATATAAACTCTAATATATATATTTTCGACGAATAAAAATAATGAAAATTAAGCTAATAAAAAGAATTCAAAAATGTAACTGTAGTATTGCCTAATTATTTTATAATACAAAATTAGTTGTAAATAGGATTTTAATTATTTGTATATTTTTCTTGATAAGCTATCGTTATAGTTTATTGAAGTATATAAACAAATAAAAATATAGTTAAAAAAGAGATATTACCCAGTACATACATTATTTTTATTATTTATTTATATATTAGAAACAATATTCTTTATTACAAAGGCAATTGAAATTACAAATTTAAAGCTTGTGTTCTATAATATTGTAATTAATATCGAATTTATGGTTATCCATTAGTATAGTTAATTTATCTAATATTTATTATTTTAAATTAAACAAAATAAATCATAGTTTTAAATGCTATATCACTATCATCTAACTTCCAATAAAATTGAGGTTTTGAAATAGAAAACTGATAATTTATTAATAACTTAGGAAATTAATAATAAAATCAAAGAAAATAAAATATTAAAGATTTATAAATGTCAAAATAACATAAAGTGATTTAAATAAGTGTTAAATTAGATATTATTATATAGTATTATTATATATTATATATAGATAATTATTAATTATATATATATAAAAACAAATATCAAAAGATATCCGATACTCCATTAATATATATATATAGATACTATAAATAGTAGTGAATATACTTAATGCAATTAAAGTATATATTTCTAGACAAATTAAAGCTTAATTTCCTTTTTAAGAAACTATGAACATATATCTGTACAGTATTTTAAAATTCCGAAGTTGAAACATATTCGATTATCTTCTATTAAAATAGTATCTAAAATAATCTCGACTACGACTGATTTACGAAACCATAACTTCAGCTACATATATCGATAATTAACATATATATTTCAAATAAGACCAAAACAAATATCAAAGATATAACGACTATAAAAAGTATACTTATATTTGAAAAGCGTAATTTCAAGACCCGCTTATATTATGCTGAAAATTCCCGTAATTGACGAGCAAGCAATATATATAGATTTAGTTTTCATACAAATACAAATAACGAACGATACAAGTACGGTCAGTATATATTAATAGTCGGAATAGTCTAATATTGAGCAAAATAAAGAATCATATCTAGAATGACACCACGATAGCTACAAGGATTAGTAATATATAGGGATTCGTGGAAAATAAATTATTTCCAATTTTGTCAACGGGAGAAACTACTCTTGTGCTACTTATTATACGCGGATAGAACAAGAACAAATGTTTTTGAGTACTGATTTGTGACATGTTTACTCTTTTGGCTCCATGTTATGGTGGTTTTCCAATAGTTTCAAAAAACTATCGAGATGATGTCGTCTGTACAAAACGAGAGCGAAATCGAGTACTTTATACGTCTTGGATTCAGCGTATATGATCACACTGTAGTACGTTTAAATTAAATTCTGCTGCAAATAAAATCAATTAATGAGTTTTCACGAATCATAGAGCCTAAATATTCTTCTTAAAGGTATTTTTGAAAGAGAAAGCTAACAATATAAATTATACTCTAAAAATATATCAATTAGAACGTCCTATCATACGTCAGGAAACATACTATTCTTTATACGTCTGATATTCCTTGTACTTTTAATTGTTATTTTACGATTATTATTTACAGTAGTTATTAATGTCTAAAGAAGAAAAGCAAAATGAGATAATAAGAGAGAAATTTAATTTACATCTCTCTCAAAAACAAGTATCTCAAAATAATTAAATATATGATGTGTCTGCCTAAAGTTATATGAACAGAATAGATTACTCAATTTACTAATCTTATCCACTGTCATTTAATAGAAATGAGTCAGATGGACAGCAATGTATATTTTCGCTTAGGATATACTAATAATATCAGTATGTTCACTGTAATTGTACTAAAGTAAGTGATCACAAGTGAAATTTCTCTGCAAACAATCAAAATACTAGAGCTTTCAAAAATTTTTTTTCAATTTTGAGGATTATACACCTACTGATAATTATTCCTATACTCGTTCTCTGCATCTCCTATCTTCTCAGTGAAGCGAAGGATTGATTTAATTTCTTTTCGTGTAGCATTAATTTACTATTCAGTTTCTTTAGGACGACAAAAAAATAAATACATACCACAACGCAACAAATCATTAATGAGAAAATTAATCAATAATTCTCGAACTATTTCTCCTAGACCTAAATTTTACTACTCGGCCAGCTATTCTCGGGGGTCTCTCTATGCGAAATAGATAATATTGTCTCTTCTGTGATAATCTAGGCGGTGAAGCTTCTTCTCAAAGGAAATACATATAGATCACTATGATTAAAGCCTCTCACACACCACAACCCACAATGACAATAAACTATATACATATATTTTTTTTTTCCTTTGTTTGAATCAATTTTCATACGCTCATTCCACGAATGTTTATTGTGTTCTCTTGTGTAGCATATTCAAGTACTTTTGGAGTTACAAATACACATATAGAATTAATAATATCTGCTCTCACAAAAATCAAAGGAGTAAGATCATTTATTGTTCTCCATTTCAGAACAATTTTGCTTCTCAATCTCGATTTCTCCTTCGTCTGAAACTGTGAAAGTATCTCATAAATGTTCTCAAGAGTGTCTACCAATCTCTTGAAGTTTTCACGAAGTACACACAAAATAAGAGTATTATGATCGCTCAAACAAGAATTTCTCCATCAGAGATTTTTTTCCATTTTTATTCTAACAATCTTTCTTTCAACTGGTTCGTATTTCCTGATAGACGATACTGCTACATTAACTTATCGAAACGTCAAAGTCTTTAGCATTGGGCACGCATCAGAGTTGCTTGTTTTGATGTGCGAAAGTAATATAAAAAAACAAAATCTAACTATTAGAAAATTAACATTCATTAAGAGAATCACACATGATAAAATCATCTATTATCTTCAGTATATTTTAATTTACTGCTGTGTACATTTTTCCTATTGTTATATTCTACGACAACACGAGTGGCATTATTTTCACATCTTCTATTTGCTTGTCGGAAAGTCATATCTTGCGACGACTTCTTGCGAGTATAAAGTACACCTATATCAACAGATTAATAAAAAATTACATATTTCCCCCCAAATAACAAAATCAACAAATATTCTCTAATTGTAGTTTAGTCCATTTGTTATGCGTCTTCTAAGTTAGATGATACTTCAGTGCGTGACTCGCTTGATTGCGTACTACAAATGCTTCATTTATTTGGTCAATTACTTATGCAAGGAAGTAGATTAGTCTCTTATTTTTATCTCCTCGAGATGGTGTAAAAATTACACGAATAAAATACACTAACTATCCAATCTATAGAATATGTCTACACAATGAATTTTGTTATATCTATTTTAATCATTTTTATATGCTTATTCCTAAGCATCGTCTACATCGCTGCTTTACCCGAACTACGAGGGCATTCGTATAAAACTATTCCACGTTTTCGGTAAGCCGTACAATACGTATGTATCTCAGAAGAAAATAAAAAATTAAAGATAGGTCTCCGTCAAGAGACATAAAGTCAAAAAGAGACTCAATCTACCCAATATTTGTGTTTCCAACAAATTTTTACAAGCCCGTTGAGGACCATCATACTGTTTTTTGACGCTGATTCCACTCGCCAATATATTAGGGTTTCTCTCATAAGTACACCTATATTCGTTAGTGCTTTTCGATGAGTAAATAGAGGAGAAGAACACTTACAAAATTACCTACGTCAAAACACTATCATAAATATATTAGCCAAGAAGAACATCTTTGTTTTCTCCAGTGCTTTTGTCCTCATTCTTCTAACAACAAACTACTATCTATTCACGTTACTTGCATTTCATTCACCGCAAAATTAGAAAATTAAAACAGCTATATCTTTCTTGTTTGCTCTGTAATTTAGATAGATCATTGTGAGTAGTATATGTTTGTAGCTCTCCCATATAGCGTTAGTCAAGAGAGATCAAATATCATATAAAATAGAAAAAAAATCAAAATTATATTTATATTTGTCTCACAATGTTTTACAGACAATGTGTATACTCTTTATCGTCTTCCTGACAGATATTATCTGTTTGATCGCTTATCGTTTTCTATGTGATATCGTAATTCCGTTAGTTTGTTTGACACTACTTAAACCTACTCAGATTCTTCTCATAATTCCACTATGAGCTTAAGTTTATTAGTAGGTAACTCTCGCTCTGATCGCATGGTCTGTCAAGATAATTTAACTGTCGATATACCGATGCCAACAGACAAAATAGTATCAATGGAGAAATTGTCCGGATAAGCACCAGCGCGGGCTTATGCTTTTGCTTAAGATAGGGTCCAGAGGAGTCTCGGGTATTGCTTGAGAGAGTACTCAGACGATGAACGAGGTCCATGGCAAGCACATCCTCAATATCTTCATTCAGCAAAATGTGTTTTTCTTGCTTCTATCACTTCCTCACTTCTTCTTCATGATCACGTCTCTAGAACAAAAGAAGGAAGAAAGAAAAGGAGCCAATATTACAATCCTTATGATTAATAGTAATTACGTTGCTATGTGTTTTTGCTGGTGCTTTTGATTAAAAATCTAAACTTTCTTGTAAACTCAAGTTTTTGTTTATGAATGCATTCATTATTTATTGTGTTAAGTTAGCTAGAATTATATATATAGTACCTATATATATATATTTATAAGTATTTATAATATATAACTATTACATATTTACATATATAGTATATAATATATATAGATTATTACTATAGTATACTACTAACTATGATATTAAATATTATACTATATATATCTATATACTTAATATAAGTGGATCGTATACAATCTTACTTCTCCGCTCTTGCAACTAGTGGAACAGCATAGATTCAGGTTATCTCAACGTCGCGTCCTGCCACGAGACGCCACACGAGGAGAAGTTGAAAATGATTGAAAATAAAGTTTGCTTTTTAAAAATATGAAAAGTATCGTTTTTAAATTTATAAAATTGCCAGAGATGTCTCAAATATAAAAAAAAAAAAGAAGAAAAAAACAGACTATTTCGAGACGAAGAGCTGACGAGAATTTCAATCTTAGGATAAACGTGATAGAGAGAGAATGGTATAATACTGTAGTGAAGGATCGGAGCTTAATCACGAGAGAAACTGAGAGAATTCATCAATATTTATTAATGAACTACACAGCTCCATAGATGGTCCTATGCTACCTGCATATATATATAGTATCGAGACGGTGAATCCTGATTGCTTGCTTAGCGTGCCAGAGTGCTAGTTAAGGGAAAAAGCCAGAATAAAAATTTGATTGTTAGTAGACAGCAAAAACGTGAATAAAAATTGAGTTGTCGTAGGCACCATTACGATGCTTCCCTGTACATTACAGCCGCCTGTCTTTCTCAGAGATGACACATCTAACCATCCGGCATAAACAGGTGCAGCTCTCATCGACAACTTATCTCTCACGACGAGAATAACACCTATTAAAAATTCCTTGCGGAAACTTAACAGCAATGAAAAATATTTCTGAGCAACTCACAAAACAACTGCACCTCATCAAGATTCCCTACACATCGTTTACCTTCATTTCGTCTTATTTCTGTAAATCTCCTTTACGCCCAGCCAAACACAATGACAGCCAAGAATGATGATATTGCTGCTATTCTGTTCAAAGGTTGACTACATGTCGGCTATTTCATAGCCACAATTCTCACACACATTTACCATAATTATTAAAAGATCAGACTTTCCATTCCCAAATTACAGAAATATCAAGTGTTCCGAAGATTTACATGAAATATTGAAATTGCGAAAATGCAAGAAACTATTGCGAATATCTAACTATGAATTTTTGGAATTAGGAAAAAAAGGATCAATATATATATATATATATTATATAGTATAATATAAATAGTATATATATATATACTATACATATATATATATATTATATAATATAACTATATATATTAAGTTATATATATATATAATATATAATATATAGAATGTTAATATTGCAATTAAATAATCGCAATTATACTAGATTGTTAAAGAAAAGGAACACTATATAGTAGTAAAGAATTAACTACCTTTTCTCCGGGATTGAACCACTCCATGTTGCGAATGAGGACAATATACCCCGTGCGTTACGACTGAGCTATCTCCAAGCTCAAAAAAACTTGGATTCCATATTAAGAATAAAGCAACCGAGCTCCCTTCAAGAGGACACCATCAGGTGTCCAGCCTGTCCTCATCCTCGTATATCTATATATATATATATATATAATATATAATATATATATATATATAATATATATATTTAATTAAACTTACTACTATATTATTTTATTTTATTGATTTACACTTTTATTATCTACATAATATGAATAATAATATAACAGAAAATAAAACAAGTAGTGAAAAATATATTTTTCATTTTGATATTTTAGATATTTAACATCTTAAGACCTATTACGCATTTATGTAGTTATTATTTTATACCGAACAGTGACTTCAACTATATGAATAGTCATAATCGGTATAATCAGATTGATCTTAAGCTTAAGTAAATAAACATGTATATTATGTAAGAAAGCATTGAGCCTGGTATTTTGTCACTAAATCTACGTTTAAGTACGACACGTATTACTAACTTAAGTGACGTTTCGAAGGGATAATATCCGTAAAAATAAAAACGATGCTAACTTGATATTATACGCGCAACACCTTTAAGGGGGAATAATCATAATCACTCTAATACCTTAATATATGAGTTATAATCACGGTGAAATGATTATATTATAAGTCATAATAGTTCTATAAAGTGTGAAAATCTATTAAATAAAAATATCTAACAGAGAATTATTTATCAAGTATCCAAAATAATTATTATATTAGTTCAATTATATTCAGTGAGTAAATATATTTACTTAGACCTTATATACTAGACTTTAATAATTTAAGATATATTTACATATACATAACACAATAATACATTGCCATAGCATCTTTTGTATCCTTCAAAGAACTATCAAAACTTCTAAAAATAACATACATCAATATACTTTCTTAAAGGTCTAGGTATAAGTCGAATGTCTAAGTATTAAGTCTGAATAGTATACAAGTTGCTGATATAGTCATAATACTAATAGTGTTATAGTCTGAGGTAAGGTTAGTCAATAGTATCTAAGTATGCATAATTCAGTGAATAAGTTATAAGACTGACCATTCTGTAAAGGCGTAGGCTGTAGATTCCTCTATAAGGTCGGAGAGGTCTAAGGCTAAGAACTCGATGGTAACACGGTCGAATGGAGCTCAAGATCGAAGAGGCTAATGCTTAAAGCCGGTAAAAGGCGTACCGAGTCTCGATCGAAGTATGCCTCTAATTATATCAAAAGCTCAACACAAGTCTATAATGTGACAGTCAAAGTTCTTATGATAGTTATGCCGCGCCTCACGGAATAGATAACTAACTACTGATAGACTCGCGAGAAGGGCTATTTGCAAAACCCAGGATCGCTTCGTAGAGAGAAGCATAAGTCGAAGGGGTGATACTCGAAAGGACTATCTTAGATTTTATGATTCTTTTTCATTGTATTAGTTCGATTATTATGTATTTGTTATTATAATATATTATTATAATATAATAATAATATAATAATTAATATATAAATAATAATAATATAAATAATATATATATATATTAATATAGTATAATATAACTTAATATATATTTATATAATATATTGTCCTACTCATACTATAAGTAGTCGGCAACATAGGCATAGGTGGTGTCACAATCCGAGAAGGCAGTTATCTTTACCTATCTAATATATTAATATTATGTTATTTCATTTATAACATGCTTAACCTATATATTCTGATTAAATTACCCAGCTATGACCTTTAATCATACAAATAAGTAATCGCCCAGAGCTCAGATAGACAGGGCTGGGACACCCAACTGAAACGATCGATATCGCCTCGATTAGGAGCTCACGTTCTGCGTCTAAATTTACAACGGAATAAACATGAATTTTCAAGGTACTTGGCAATTTTCCAAAAATCAAAATACTTCTATGTGCATTTTTAAGAGACTCACCTTGGCACTTAGTAATCTCTCTCTTTGACTAAGTCACAAATAATGCATCAAGTGTTCCGTTGAAAACTATTAACTAATAATATTAATATATGTATATATCGTATAATTAGATATAGCTGATAGGTTAGATATATCATAACTAATAAAGTGGCATTAGAATAGCTATATCACAGCCGCTTTTTAGCGAATCCGTATAATGAGTATCAGTAATAATCATTATATATAACTATATATGTAACGTTATCGAAGAAGGATATTACAGAATATATAATATGTGACATCGCTAATACCGTTGAATTCACCGAGTCCGCGACAACAGCCCGCAAACCACAATCTGTTCTTGAACGTCCTGCTAATCCGCTAACACCGGAGCTCTACCACGAACTCCCTTTACACATCATTCTAAAACTGAATAATCCGCCATCAGTCCGCACTTCTGTGCATATCCAGTGAGGACATAGCAGTAGATAGTAGAGTCATAATGTCTAAATGACATTATATCGTTATGAAAATACTAAAAAATCACAGAGTAACTAATTAAATGTACCCAAAAATTTTTAAGTACGAAAATGTTTTGTTATAATAGCTACTTAATAACTTCGACAGAAAAAGTAATTTAGCGTTCAAATCACAATACAAACAGAATATATATATATTAACGTAATATAAACGCAGTTATATAACAAACGAAACAAAACATAACTAATATAAGTCGTCAAAGTATAAGTGCAAAAAAAAATCGTATAATAAAGTTCGAGAGTCCAAAATCAATATTAATATCAATATCTATTATAATATTTATAATATACTATATATATAGAATATCTTTTTATATGTAATATCCTTAATTCTAAAAATGGATAAAAAAAAATATTTTGATTATTTGAGAATATTTATATTTATAGTTATTTTCTCGAATAAAACTAACTATAGTAATCAAAAACAGAGATAATAGTTTTATGTTCCTTTACATTATTTTCAGATGTCTATGTCGTATAAAAATAGAGTATTTAAAGAGGAGTGAACATAGTAGCATCATTTGCATTCTTGAGAACTATATAGTTCCATGATAAGCACATAAATTCCGTAATTTTCGAGAAAATAAATAAATAACCTCTAAATAAATAAATATATACCAAGTTTAACAATCAAATGATTTTTTATATATATCTATGCAAGAACAATACATGCTTTCTCTACGCGTGCGAATTTCCCTATCACTTACCATGTGGTTTATGAGATATATATTGTTTTCTTGTCTACCCTCATCTTTATCGCGTTAGATGTGAGCGAGGGATATTAAAGTACAGAATAAA
>JABUQX010132701.1:17500-19128 GCA_015478945.1 Trachelipus rathkii | reverse complement strand
ATAATAATAATAATAATAATAATAATAATAATAATAATAATAATAATAATAATAATAATAATAATAATAATAATAATAATAATAATAATAATAATAATAATAATAATAATAATAATAATAATAATAATAATAATAATAATAATAATAATAATAATAATAATAATAATAATAATAATAATAATAATAATAATAATAATAATAATAATAATAATAATAATAATAATAATAATAATAATAATAATAAAAATAATAATAATAAAAATAATAATAATAATAATAATAATAATAATAATAATAATAATAATAAACTTTAATATATGCTCAATAAATAAACACATGGGAAGAAATATTATATATATTTATATATATATATATATATATATATATATATATATATATATATATATATATATATATATATATATATATATATATATATATATATATTTATAATAAAAAATACATATATGTATATATATATATATATATATATATATATATATATATAATAATAATAACTACTTTATATTTAAATAAATATATATATATAAACATGCACCCAGAGCTCAGAAATATAAATAAATATATGATATATATATATATATATCTATATATATATATATACTATGTTTATATATATATATATATATATATATATATATATATATATATATATATATATATATATATATATATATATATATATATATATATATATATATATATATATATATATATATATATATATATATATATATATATAACTATATATATTATATATATATATATATATATATAATAATAATAATAATCGAATCCTAGTTCGGATCCTAGGTAGAAATTACCTGGTTTCCCTTCTAGAATTGGGCTGACCATGAGGTGTGAACTTTCTTAAAAAAAAAGCAAGACTGGGTTCCCAATATTTAACCAATGTTTGAGTGTATCAGACGACCCTTTTGCGATAAAGGACATCTTAATGGTGGCGAATGAAGATGTCAGATCCCTCAAGCACATGTCGTTGTATTACCTATAATAAAGAAATAGTGCACCAACGTCACGTCTTAGAGATAGAGGGTAAAGGGAGTTTGAAAGTAGAAGACAGTTTATAAGCATTTTTGACTTATGTTCAAAAGAAGGGGTGGAAATGGAGTTCCCCCAAAATGTCAGAACAGAATTCCATACAAGGGTGAATAACAGCCTTATATAATTGGAGTGACTGTTAGGAAGAAAAAAGTTCCCGCAACCTGAACAGAACTCCTAACTTCTTTGATATTACCTTAGCAACCATTGTGATGTGAGGTTTGCAAAATAATTTATTTTTTATGTTCTGACCAAGAATGTTTACGTTGATCAAAGGTGAGACGAAAGGGTCCTCGAAAGAGATAGAAAAGTTGAGACGTGTTTTTGGGAGAGGTGTGAAGAAAGTGAGTTTTTAGAGAGTAGAATTTCACAAGGTTAAGGCGATCCCACCGGGAAATCCCATCCAAATCGAAAAGAATAGAATCGGAAAGCTGAAGTCAAGAAGCAACTATATCTAGATGCAAAAGAGGGAGCAGATTTTAAATGAGCGGAAGAATGGGAAGTTGAGTCAGTGGCATAAGAATGAACAGAGTTAGAATTTCGCTGAG
>JABUQX010132701.1:5000-7500 GCA_015478945.1 Trachelipus rathkii | reverse complement strand
CTGTTCTGTTTCCATTCAGGAGCGAGACAATGAGTATCGGGCTTGGAAAAACTTTCGTTCTCCTATCACTCTTTCTAATTTTCATTCTTCAAGGAACAGTTGCAGGGATAATATTTGACAGGCTAAGGATATTTTCAATAAAAGAAAGTGCGCTGACCTTCTTGGTTCTCCAACTGATGAAAATTTCTGACCTCTTGCCAAAAATGTCTCTAATAACTTCTGTAAATCTGCCTTTCCAACTCTTATTCGATCTGACGGCTTTGTTGCTTGCACTCCATTTAAAAAACTAATCTCTTTGACCTCCTTTTCCATTTAATTCCACCCTGGACGATTCCGGCAAAGATTCTCCTACTCCTTCTCCTCTCAGGTGTCTTAAGTTTCTACCGGTCATTACTCATGATAAGGTGCATGAGATCCTAAGTTTTATGAACATCATGAAAGGCAGTGTGATTGCATTCCTCCCTGTGTTTTGAGGGAGTGTGCTTCTGAACTGGCGCCTGTCCTAGTTCAACTCTACTCTCTTTACCTAAATGTTAATCCTTTTCCTCAGTACTGAAAGCGTACATATGTTCAGCTGATCTCGAAAAATGGTAGCCTCTCTGATCCTTCTAACTACTGTCCTATACTTCTAACTTGTATTCTGTCTAAAAATTTTGAAACTTTCTTCAACTCTCATTTCCTGGATCATCTGGAGCGTTATTCCCTTCTTTCAGATCATCAGTACAGCTTGGTGACATACTTTCTTACCTCACTGATATATTGTTTTCTGCCCTTAAGGTCTATGGAGAGTCTTTTGCGGTGGCGCTTGACCTATCAAATGCATTCGACAGGGTATGGCACGCGTCACTATTTTCTAATCACTCTTACTCTGGCTTTCCTGCTTCTCTTTATTTACTCATGTCTAGTTTCTTTCAGATCGTTCCATATTGGCACTTGCTGAAGGAGCGACCTCTTTCTCCTTTCCTGTTAACTTTGGTGTTCATCAAGGATCTGTCCTATCTCCAACTTTATTCTAAATTTTCATCAACGATCTTCTTAGATGCACTTCTAACTCTGTACATTCTTATCCCGATGATTCAACTCTTCATTCTTCCACTTATTTCAGGTCTTCTCCCTATTTTGCATCTAGAGTTGCCTCTCGTCTTCAGCTTTCCGATTCAATTCTTGTAGATCTGGACAGGATTTCTCGGTGGAGTCATCGCAATCTTGTGAAATTCAACTCTTTTAAAAACTCAACTTCTTTAAATCTCCCTCTCAAAAACACCTCCCAACTTTTCTATTCTAACGTTTCACCTGTTAACAACATAAACATTCGAAACATAACCAACAAATTGTCTCGAAAGCCTCATATCACAACGGTTGCTAAGGTTGCCTCAAAGAAGCTGAGGATTCTGTTCAGATTGCGGGAATTCTTTTGTTCTACTCAATCACTTAAATTAAATAAGGGTCTTTTCCGCCCTTGTATGGAGTACTGTTCCCATATTTAGGGGGGGGGATATTCCGGTTCCAACCTTCTTTTGAATATGGTTAAGTCTAAGGTTATGAGACTAATAAACTGACCCTTACTTTCAGACTCCGTTGACCCTCTTACTCTGCAACGTGATATTGGCGCACTATCTATTTTCTATAGTTATCACAACGGCAGGAGCTCGAAGGAGGTAACCTCTCTCATTCTTCCACTATTGCGTTGCCCTCGTAGCACAAGAAACACCTTGTTTTCACATGAGTTTTGTGTGAGTATTGATAACTTAAAAATCGTCCTTTGCGGCACCTCCTTCTTTCCAGTCACATCTGCTTTGTGGAACTCCTTGATATCATCTGTTTTTCCTGCTGTATCACCCACCTAAGGGGATTGCGTTAGTCACGGGATTGGGTGGTTTTTATTTTTGTTTTATGGCCCCTCCTCGAAAATGGCCTCTTCCTGTGAGTGTTGATAACGTGTAAAAAAAAAATATTATGAAAGGACAAATTTCGAATAGGTCTCCTGCTATCTAGGTATACATCGGATATAACTTCTCCTTGGTATTATCATTTTTATGTATTGTGAAAAAATTTTAATTTGCCCCATGATCACATTGAATTAGTACATTAAAATCTCATATCTAAGTATGAATCAAATACTTAATTTTTATAAACAGAAATTTGTGTAAAAGTGAACATCGAACTCTCTCTCTCTCTTCTCTTCTCTCTCTCTCTCTCTCTCTCTCTCTCTATATATATATATATATATATATATATATATATATATATATATATATATATATATATATATATATATATATATATATATAAATAGTCTAGAAAATATGTCACACAACGAAAGTTAAAGTAATGAACTAATTATTTTGAGAAAATATTTATAATAAACTTTATATATTTAAAAGTTTTAGTTAGGTTAGGTTAGGTTAAGTTAGGTTAGGTTAGGTTAGGTTAGGTTAGGTTAGGTTATCTTTTTTTATTAAATTTATTAATTTTTTAAAAATGATTGTATATTTTTCAA
>JABUQX010132700.1:0-14942 GCA_015478945.1 Trachelipus rathkii | reverse complement strand
AGTAGTCGGTGATTTTTACTTAACTTTTATTTCTTTGCAGGTTAAGAATGTCCATCACGACAACACTGAAGAGTTTTCAAAATCTATATCCAATATCTGGCATGTCTGTTTCCTTTTCAGATATGGAACACTATTTTCACAACAAGGATTTACACAATAAGTATTTTCACGATCGGTAAGTTTTATCTCTATGTAGATGATGTCCAATAAGGATTTCAATTTGCAACAATTTCAAGTAAAATCCAGGGGGAAAAAAAAACCTGGCAAACATAAATCAAATTAGTCCTCATATAGGCATTGTCTTTGTTTTTAACTAAGTTAAACCCAAAAGCAGCACCATGATAACAATTTAACATGTTTGCCATTTTTCATTAATTAATATTTTCATTTATAAATGCAATTATGGATTTGGAAAAAACCTACCCCTTTAACTTCGTAGTAAGTAGAAGGAGGGGTTTTTTCTTCTTATTTATTCAGTATCTTTAGATCAGAAGGGAGCCGTAACTCCTCAGCATAAGGTATTAAGTGTGACACAGCAAGAATGGTGGATACAGAAGAACCAGTCAACTGTAAGTATAATATTACGGTTTTTTAACTTTTAGCACTACCTAATAACGTTTTTATAAGTCATACTTTCTTTAATAGTAATTAAGATTATAAATAATTTAAACAATATTTTTACGTTTATCACTAACCTGCAATTATTCCAAATGTTTATATGGTTTACACCAGAGAGAGATAATTCTATTATCTTCAAAGCTATATTGTTACTTTTGTTACTTTTACAAATACGGAAAATATTTCATAACAAATTTAAATATACATTCAACTGAAAAGATACAAATAATGTAATATTCTGAATTGTTCCCAAATGTGGAACATAATAAAATAATCATATAAATAAAAAAAATCCAGCATAGACTCTAAAGAAACTGGAACACTTCTATGTGTTCCAAAGCCGATCTTTATGAAAAAAGGGAAAGGAGAGGAAAAAGAGAAAAAAAAATGAAAGAGACCAATTGGTCACCTTCACATCCCTCCCTGATAAGCTTAAGCCCCCACCTTTATTTTCTGCACTATATAATAAAGTTATATGGTGGAGCTTAGTATATCACATGAATATGATATCTTTTTTCATATAAATCGGATAAATATACACAAATTACTAAAGAAAATTTCAATCTAAACAAAAATAAATAAAATATCTTTACATTTTCAACAAAATTGAACCAATTCCAAAAATATGAGTATAATTCCATAAATCAATAATGTACAAAACGTAAAACAAAATACATAAGATCATTTCATAATAGTTGTATACTTTAACACATTATTTCAATAACATATCATCATAGTATATAATTCAATAGGATTAAATGTTAATATGGTAATGAAATGAATTATTAATAGTAATGCAGCCCTACTAAATTCAAATAATAATAATAATAACTTTCATCACAAATCAGATACCACATAAAGTTTCAAAAATCCATAAATGTTACTATCGAATCTATCATATACTAACCTAATATAATTAGATGTGTGGGCCAACTACAAACACATCAATAGGTATACAGATACTTTTTCTATTTTATTCCAAAGTACAAAATAACAGCATGAAATAGTATAATACAACTAAATTTACGCAAATATACAATAGAATTTAAAAGCCGGTGAACTTAATTATAACATTTTTCACAAGCATTTCACTTTTCTAAAGATGAAGGTCGATTCATCTTAGATATACCACTGTATAGCGAATATATACCAGTATTATTTTATTACATTAGTTTTATTAAATATTTCTGTCGCGGCGCAAAGAGAAGAAAGTCTACTTCGGAGTACCTTCTCTTTCCCTAACACAATGAGGGAATAATGGACCAAGAAAAGGACTCCAGAATTTTTTTTGTGTTGCTCATGGACTTCTAGCATCTAAAATTTTACCAACGTCATTATTAGTGTTTCAGTGGAAGAAGAATATGTATCTTGTCATCTCGGTTGTCGCAAGCATAAAAAATAAAACGAGCAAAACAAAAAAATACAAGCACAGTAACACATATGAAATTTTTGAGAACCCCAAAGTTTTTCATGAGGCCTCATACAACGCTTTTAGTCTGTAGTATCGACAAGGTTGGTAATTGAAATCGACGCGCGATTTATTAAAAATCATGCTCGAAATAGTCCTAATATTTAGGCAACATCTCTATAGCTCCACTATTCCCTATAAATAGTAGCTTATTAGTTTTTGGTCCGCACAGTATTCTATCTAACTATTACTAATATTTTCACTTTAAATTACAAAACGCACAGCGCAATACTTTTATCAGTGAGGCGACGATAGGAAAGTGTGAACGGAAATAAAGAAGTCAGAGAGGTTCAGAAGAAGGGACAGTGACAGAGAGAGTGGTCCGATCATCTGGAGTAGCAAAGTGGACAAGGGTAAGAAGATTCTATAAAAACAAATTCTTTTTTTCAATTATATACTTTCCCATACGCTATTTCCAGTTCAAAGAGGTACCTTGAAATCAGATAATGACGACTGAGATCATTTTCTTCGGAATGAGCTGGTCATCTCCGTCTTCCTTAATCAGATTATAATGATGCTCCAATGGGCATTTAAGCTAACATGCTTCATATAGCAGTGGTGACCATGTATCAGTGTTGCTTCACTTGATTATAAAGATATGAACTGTGTTTTAAGAGTTCCGGTAAGCATTACCATTCGGAATGGGCATCTTGACACGGAACCTACACGGTCTAAGCTTTTCTTCTCTGGTTTCCCCCGCAACTCGCTATATTTAACAATGGCTCTGTATTCTTGGCGAGCATTGATCCCTTTACTCAAGATTGTCTGTCCTTCAGTGTTGTATAAAGAACATGGCGCACACACTTAAAAAGGATCCTCCCCCTTCCAGCTATTTACTATTTTGGAAATATCCAGTAGGTATGACTTTCTATGCGCCTGGCACCTGTTGAGATCAGTGTTTCCTACATATGTTACCATCTGCTATGGGAACGCCGCGAAGGTCGCTTACTACGCTTTGTGTAGTCAGAGCCATATGGTCGATGTTCAACTCGTTTAATTGACAACTGCCTCCATAGGGTTGCGAGTCTGTCCAATCATTAGGACTCCATGTTCTTGGAGCTATGATGAGCAGGATGTGGGTCGCAAGTAAAACTACTAAATGTTCAGCATGCTCGATACGAACATGGATCTTAAGACTGCGTTGCCCAGAACCGCAATGCAGGTCAGTATCCTATCAAGACTCCAGTAATTTCGTTATGAGCGTCCACTGAAAGTCATTTTGATATGAATAGCAATTGGCGTCGGTTCCATGCATTTCTAACTTGGGACAACATCCACCCGCCACCAATCTAGTGAAGCTGATCTACATGTAACTCCAACAATGGTGTACCTGCCAGGCCTATCGAGTGTGACCCCTAATATACGAGGTTCGTTAATGGATGTCTGTATGTATTGTTTCAAGGCCTCTTGGATTCGGGGAGACCACTTGACTCGACGTTACCTGAGTCTGCACTGACAAACGGTTTGTTTTTTTTTTTTGGGTGTTTTTTGTTAGCCAATTTGGTTAATGGCCTACTGATTAAAACATATGATCATTCCAGGAAACTGGCCAGGAGGTGTTTTACATTGGATCGGAACTCCGGAACAGGCTATATGGATGCCTTTGTTTACGTTTTTCTGGGTGAAGAGTATACGGCTTTTGAATAAATTTAATCCTAGAAACTAACTTTCGCTTTCGCAAAATTTTTTATTTTTTTTTTTGATTAGGTTCGTCTGGTACCCATGGTTTCTAAGCAGAAATACTCGGCCAATATTCTTAGGTGATACTTGCTGTTTTGCTAAGAATGACTCGATCGCATCGATGTGACGACATGTACCTCTCTTCGACAAGCACAAGATCCCTCCAAGGCACAGTTCTGATGCCTCGCTGAAACAGGGGCAGAGGCCATTTCTGCACTCCAACAATGCATCTTACAATTATTCGTATTGGGGAAGTCAGTAGATAAAGCTGTCATTCTCCGACACTTCAGGCTCCATATCTACTTCGCATAATACCGGGAGAACGAGTCTATGTGAGAAACACATAGTTGTTCCCATACATGTCAAAATCCATGTCTGTAAGGATTGGGGAGAGAACGACGTCATTTCTTGGTCGTAACTTGTGCACCTTCTTCTCTCGTTTCCTTTAAGCGTAATTCACGAGACGCAAGCTTTCCTATTCCGGTGTCTTCTATTACCGGCCACAGGAGCTGCAGTAAAGGTGACTCCACTTGGCGGGATGATATCTTGGTACCCGCATTCTGTACTGAACTATGGCCGCTCTATCTCCTGGTACAAAGACGCGTACTTGAAACGTACGAATAGCGGAGGCCTAGGTGTCGACGAACTCTCTACTTCTGTGATGTGTTTGTTCGTTGGCACTCCCAGGTTGTGGATTTTTAACGTAAGACATTTTTATATGTTCAAATTGGATAACAATTAAGGTTTTGTTTTTGTCTTCAAATTGAGAGGCATATGTTGTAAAACAAAGCCTGCTTCTCAACCGTCTCTGCTATGTCACGTTATCCTCCGCGGCATGAGTGATCATCCAGCTCGGGGACCATCCCTATGAAGCGTAAATGTTCTTATGGGCGGAGGACAATCTTTTCATAGGGAGACAAAGTTCCGCAGACAAACGCACGGATCTTTTTTCCGTCGAAAAACATTTGTTTTGTTAGGCAAGCGATAAATTCAAAAAAAACAAGAGCGATCTGATCACCGCGGAGTTATATTTAACCTTCCTCATAACCAGGGCATGATGTCTTTCATGGTTGTTTCCCTGAACACCCGCCACGTCAAACGAACCACTTTGAGGTTTTAACCGTGAAGAGGTTTACCATTTACCCATTTTGGCATAGGGGAATGCCAAATGGGAACATTGACACATTATATAAGAAAGGAATCAAGGCTAGTCATTACGCCTTATAGGGCCACTACACTTGCTTCCACCTGGACCTATGCTACAGAGGTCTGTTTGTAAGACTGGAGAAGAATCACTTTTCTTTAAAGCTACGGCCTCCTTGATTAGGGGAGCAGGCATATTTTCACCAGTATTACTCAGGAGAAGATGAACAGGTTTAGTAACATACCCACACTGTGGACAATATAAAGGGGCTTACTCTACGTAACACTGTCGGACAGGTATTACCATAAGCTTAATTGATCAATCCACCAGACGGCCTGTATTGCCAATGTCTGAAGCCATGAGTGTAGAGTTAGAGTTCTTACATCATTTTTGATTGATCATCGTACCCATCAGGCTGATCCCCCAGCTCATTAGTCCACAAGCTGCAACCGTATGATCCGGAACTATGGGGCACTGAATGCATACCTGCAATGATGCACATGGATCTTAAGAGGACTATTTCAAGAATTGGCTTTAACACTTGTAGCAGTGACTTTGACTCTACGCAACTGCGACGATATGACTGCTGACCGTGTTTCAGCAATAGACCACAGTGTCTTCAGCACATCTTCTTATTTTGTCCAGGCCCCTTTTCATCAGAGCGCTCCATTAGTGTGTTGTGAGTCACTCCCGAACCTTTCTCCACCAGGGGACTCAACGCTGGGGAGACTGGTAATTTAAAGGTTGTGTCTTCTTCAATTCCCTTACACTGACCCTCATAATGGGACCTCAAACAGTAGTCACACGGGTCCCGAAAAGGCCGTTGTGGAGGCGGTGCGTAACTAGACTGCGCCTGTGGGGGCTGAGACTGTTGTTCTAATTTTTCTACGTTATCCCGAGATATTTTTTTCAAAGAACTATTAATATATTCTTTGGTTTCTCTAGGAACTGAAGGTTCTGGGATTGGAGTTTCGTTATCCGGAGTACGCTTAGGACACCTAATGCCAGGGTGAGGATGACAAAAGATGACGAGTTACAGTCACTCCTTTACACCGTTACTATCAATCGGTAAGATGGCAGCCGTTCCATTTCGGGTATATCAACTTTTATACCTTCTCTCTTAAAGATAGATGCGCATCTTCGCCCACGTAAACGATTTCTCTGACCCCTGACACTCTTTGTGTGTTACGTTATAGATTTTTTATTAATT
The DNA here is from genome assembly GCA_015478945.1 of Trachelipus rathkii. NCBI lineage: Eukaryota > Metazoa > Arthropoda > Malacostraca > Isopoda > Trachelipodidae > Trachelipus > Trachelipus rathkii. Next base: position 8,822 of record JABUQX010132700.1, on the reverse strand, counting down.
TTATTGTTGGTTTAGTTTATAAGCCTCAACTTGATAAGAGTCTGGCCTTGGTACGTAAAAGACTTTTAATGTACTCTTTCAAATTTGAAAGACTACTTTCATGTCCCTTTATAATAACCACTTCCCTCGGCCTACACTGGTGGCTTGAGCGATAGAATTCCGGAATACGTTATTTTCAGTTTCCAGCGAATCGGCAAAGTTGACGATTTTTTTCCCACGGTGTTCGACGAATTCCGTCCAATTCTTGCATTTTCATATATTCTCGGACGCTTTTCTCAATATATGGGGGTAAGCTGCACAAAAAGGCTGTGCGCAGCGAATCATGCTTTCGCATGTCAATCCCACGGTATGCACGTCTAGCAAGTCGTTCAAGACGTAATGCATACATCCGAATGGATTCGCCTGGGACTCTATGAGCAGCGTGATACGCTTGTGTTTTGTATTCTCGTTTCCTTTTCTCCTCATCTTCATACCAAACTACAAGAGTATCCCTGACTGAGAAATAATTACGGTCGTCTTTTGTTAACAGCTTGTATAATTTCAGAAACTGACCTTCTAACTGACGACCCAATAATCTTAACCATTGCTGAGGACTGTTGGGATAATGTAGGCTGCAATAGTCTTCGAAGTCTTTGAGATATACAATGAGGTCTTGCTCGGCCTCATATTTGTATTTCCCAGGGTCAACGACCTTTAATTTCTGGGAATTTTTCAGAAGCTGTACGAGTATCAGGATGGCTTCTTGCATCATGTCGATTTTCTGTTTCATTTGAGGTCCTGAATACATATCAGGCTCATCATCAGAATTGTAGTTTCTCTGATTATTTCGTGGCGGTGGCGGTGGCGAAGGAGAATTTCTTGATGTAGGTATTCCAGATCTATACTCATTCGAGTGCTGTCTCAAATCCCTATGTTTTTCAGGTTTACTGTTAAAATCTTTTCTATACTTAGGCAACGGGTCTTCTGCGAGCAAAGTTTTCTTCGCAGAGGCATTGGGCCTCTCACCGACCTGAGTAAGTAACCCATGCTTATTTTTTCTAATATCTATAGTCAAGTTTCTTTGTTCAAAATCTTCCTCAAACGAGGAATTATCATCATCTTCTTCATCTTCTTGGACTGAATTCTGTTCTGCATATATTTCTTCGGCTACTTGCTTTTGTTTATGTAACCTTTCATTCAAGGTCTGCAATTCTTTGAGGGTAAACATTCCATCTTCGATGGGTTTACTATCTTCTGAGTTTAACTTACCCCTTTTAACAGGGGCCATGCTACGTTTGTTGTAATTTATGTTTCTAGTAGTAGCTAAGTTTAAAGATTTCCAATATATACCATATAGTCTTGCACTGTGGAAAAGCTGTTTTCTTGATCGCCGTCTCAGTAACCTACTGTGCTTTTTTTCTAACAACGAAGGTCCCAAGTTATCCTTCGGTAAGGGGTTTAATTATGCTTTACGCTGTTGGATACCATGATTTTTGACTACCTATCCTATAGATGAGCTAGTCTGAGTGCTAATTAATTCACGAATAAGAGAGGGCGTACAGAAACGCAATGACAATGTGTAAAGAGACGACGAAAATAGTGAACCAAGTCACAATGTGTGCGCGGCGGCTTATCAAACGAGAGACCAATCAGGGTCCCTGTTCGGGCGCCAAATAAATTTGTGTATATATGTAAAGGAGAGGATATACGGGGGTTTCAACCAATGTAAACCTTCAACACTGAAAAATGGGTTGAACCCCGGGTTTGTATATCCAATCCTTTGTGGTTCACAATTTATTATTGTGATCGTTATAATCCTAAAGCTGAATAAATTTTATGAGGTAATAAATTTAATGAAAACAACTTAGAGGAAAAATTTAGGAAAAAAAGTGGTGAAGAATTCTTAAGAACTATACCTTTGATGGTCTAAACACAACTTCTTAATTCTGGTGTGCTATCACTCATCAAAAATGGCCAGTCCTTCTGAAAAAAAAGCAGTAGACTTTCGTCTAGGCCAGATCACATCATCACAGGACCCTAAAGAATTCTGCTTGACAAGCGTGTGCGTCAAAGGTGTTGTAGTTGGTTCACAGACTCAATGATGTAGATATGTTGTAAGTTTTAAGGTTTAAGTTCCTTTTTAGGAGGGATACGAGAAGAAGTATATTGAGAATTAGGTTACTCAAAGAGACGAATAAAACTTATGATTTATGCTAGGCTGAGTTAGACAGCAGTGAAAGCTATTAGCTCGGATAAACCACAAGTGGGAAAGTTAGTGTCGCATAAATATAATATATTCAAATGGTTTCTTGTTCTTTATCTAAGGTTCAAGATAAGGTTCATTAGATTTTGCTTTGGTTATTGGAATTGGTTCGGTACAGGATTTAACACACATGAATTTATAATAAAATTATGGTTTAATTATTGTTAACACCGGTTAATCAATCCTCGTTTGTTAGTTCTAGTCTGTTATTATATTGAGTGTCGATGATTTACTTTGACCTTTCTATTTCTTTTGCAGGTTAAGATAGTCCATCACGAACACTGAAGAGTTTCAAAATGCTATATCAGTATCGTGTAAGTCTTTTTTCCCTTTCAGATATGGAAACTGATTAAGCTAGCAAAAACAGGATTTTCACCAATACTGGTAGGTTGCACAACGATTCTGTATATTTGCACTTCGAATTGAGGCCGACCGCTCGATAAGAGTTTCAACCTTAACCAATTCGTATGAGGATTCTACGACAAAAAAAACGTGGGGTAAAAAAAAAAACAACCTAGGCAAAACCATAAATCAAATTTGTTGTCAATATAGGCATTGTCTTTGCGTTTTTAACTAAGTCTACCCCAAAAGCAGGACCATGACAACAATTAACATGTTTGCCATGTTTTCATTTCAATTATATTTCAATTTAAAATGCAAGTAGTGGATTTTGGAAAAAACCTACCCCTTTAACTTCGTAGTAAGTAGAAGGAGGGTTTTTTCTTCTTATTTAAATTCGAGTATCTTGTAGATCAAAGGGGAGCCGTATGCCTCAGCATATTATGGTATTAATATGTGACACAGCTAAGAATTGGTGGATACATGAAGAACCCAGTCGCAATCTGTAAGTATGTATTTACGGGTTTTTAACTTTTAGCTACTAATAACGTTTTTTAGATAATGGTGAGCCTTTTTCTGAAATAAGTTAAGGATTATCAAATAATATTAAACAAATTTATAGTTTTAACACTGCCTGCAGATTGTTTCCTATAATGGTTTTACAGAGCAGAATAATTTCTACTTCAAAACTAAATATTTACTTTTACAGAATTTGGAAAATAGTTTCTATAACATATATAAATTCATCCACTGACGGACGCTTGAGGTAAGTAGCTCGACTGTGACAAAGAGTACAAATAATGTAATATTCTGAATTGTTCCCAAATGTGGAACATAATAAAAAATAAACTAAAGCTATATAAAAATCACAGCATAAACTCAAAAAAAAAACTGGAATACTTCTTTGTGATCAAGCCGATTTTTATAAAGAAAAAAAAAGAAAAATAATGAGACCAATTGTCAAGCCTTCCACATATGATATATTAATATTTTTCTTTTATCTTCAAATTACTTTGAAAAATATTGTGAAATTACTAGTAAAAGAAAACTGTTCACCAGTATTAGTGGGCGATATTTTTAAACGTTTTTTCCTCAAAATATATTTTCCTGTTCTGAAAATGAAAATAAATTTCTCTGAATATATTTATATATATGGAGGAGACTGGAAAGGAGAGTATTTTTTGGGCTAGTACTGCTATGGTTGGGAAAGTTAGCTTTGTTCACTTTCCACCCCAATTAAGGAATTCTTCTTTCCCAGATTAGAAATTGATTTTTCTGGTAGAAATTTCAATTTCTTTAAGAATTTCAACCTTTTGAAGAGCTTCTTTACTTTTCTTTTCTTTTCCTTTTTAACACTGACTGACTCCTGTCTATTTTCAGCTTTCCTTCAAACTTAAAAAAACTTAAGTACTGTGCAAGTTATTTTCTTCTTAAATAGTTCCTCGATGATTTTGAGGTTACTTGGCATCTACAGTTTATTGTAGATAATGCTCGTTTCTGAGAAGGTGACTCATCGCCTGAACCTTTCTGTACTGCTACTATTATTATCATTTCTACCTTCAATTATTTTCATATTTCTTCAAGCACCATTTTTCTACTCAATTCTCTTATTCCATTAGAAAATAAAGTCCAGTTAGTATTTGGGTCTACTACAGTATCTTAAACAATTATCTTGTTTTGATTTATGTCAATTGATCCTTTCTCTTCCTTTTTTTCATAAATCTAAACTCTAATGCCTCTTCAGCTCTTCTTATTCTCTTGTCATCCTCAGAGTTTGAGAGATATGCTGGAGAGCTCAAATATGTAGAATATTGATGATATAATTGATTTTGCCTTATAGTTCCCGTAACCATGAGAAATGGTTGCAAAACTCTTAAATTTTTCAAAGTATTCTTAAAGTTCTGCCATGCCAGCTTAAATGATTGATTGTTCTAAAATATAAACTTTCAAAAGCTCTTTTCAAACATCCCATTCTTTCTAGAATCAAATATGGTGTAAGCTATTACAACCTTGTATTAACCAATCTTGAATGGCATAATTGGGCTTTGCAAGATGTGGATCCAAGTCTCTTGTATCTTTTAAGTTCATTACAGCTCAAAAACTGGAATTGACTGAAATGTGTACAAATATTCCGACATTTCTTTATTAATTAAATTTAACTTCGCACTGTTCTTTGAGAAAATACAGGCATCTTTAATAAATTGAAATTTATGAATAAAACAGAAACTTGTGTATCCTGCTAAATCAGTTCAAGTTTCATGTTATATGCTCCATCTCGAAGGATCAAATGGATTATGTTAGGAGGCATTTCCCAATTATTCATTGTAATTTCAAAAACTCATTAGTGATTTTAATTCCCAGAATTGAGACCTGGGAAATACTTGCAATGGAGTTCAACCAGTCCATTATTTTAAACTCGCTGGCTAAGCCCAGAAGTGCAGAGCTTAAAGAAATAATGAGTCCTTTGAATTATCTTAATTCTTTATATATCTGTGTAAATATATCTGATCAGGATAACTTCTCGAATACTGCTGATGATCAAAATTTCCTGTATGAAGTTGGTAACATTTCTCGTACGAAATAGTTTTCCCCCACTTTTATAGGAATAAGATATCTTGTGAAGGATGGCTAGTTTAGATGAACTCCCTTCCTCTTCTGTGACTGTGAATGTCTGGTTACTCATTGCGATAAAATTCATTATTGTCTGTGATTTGGGTTATTGTTATGTCAATCTTTTTTGGGGAGACTATCTCCGTCAAAACTCACTATTCACGCTGGATCTATTGCTTCTTTGTGGTTTTCCCATGTTCTAAGAAAATACAAGACCTCCTTTTTTAGTATTGAAAATTTTTAATACCAATGTTTCTTCAATGATGATTTTTTATATGTTCATGAAGTGGCGTTGTACTAAATATAAGATTTTATGTGAAAATTATACAAAAAAAAATTTTTTTTTTTACAATTTTCTGGCAGAGTAGAAAAAAGTTCAATAAGAAATTTCCGGTTCCGGCCAGAAATTGCCAAGCCACGAATTTTTTTTAGTGATCCGGCTATTCAGCGTTCCGGCCGAAACTGAAGAATTTCAGTTCTGTACACCCTCAATATACCTTGATTGGCTTTAGCCACTGAGCCAATCCTTCAACCAAAAAAAGTTGAAAATCGGAAGAACAAGTTTTAAGAGCTTCCCATTATATGTTCTTTTGTTATATTGAACATCTCTATTTAAGGTTGTGAAGTGTAATATTGTAATATTTAACATATATAGTATTATTTTTATATTCATATATATATATTATTAGTATTAGTGATATATGTTATATTGTAATTATTATAATTATAGTTATAAGTATGTATATATTATATAGTGTCATATACTATATATAGGACCGTATATATGAACGATGTATTATATAGTATAATATATATATGAGTGATGGAATATATATATATATAGGTAGTATTAGTATCGATTATATATGTATATATATATATAGTAGACATGGTGTGTGAGTATTATTATTATATATAGATATTATAGATAAGTAATATAGTATATAGTATATATTATATATAATATTAATAATTTATTATATTATATATGATATTAATATATAGTTTTTTTTCTCTCTCTCTCTCTTTTTCTTCTATACTATTTCCAGCACAGGTCAACACAGATGGGGTGGGGTGATAAACAAACACTGGAAACTGAAGTTGAAGTAAGAAACATGACATGGTTAAAAAGAACCCTCTCCCCCGCCACATAATAATAAGTAATAATAATATAGTAATAATAAAATATATAAAATAATATTAATAATAATTAATAATTAAATAACAGCGAAAAATCCTAAAAAGAGCTTCAACGAACATTGTGAGAAACCCCACGGGTGGTATCTCATCATCAGGGTTGATCCCCTAGTGCAGACCCCCCCAAGCCCCTCACAAAACCATGCCATTTACCCCCATTATGCACCATTCTTGTTGCTTCTACTAAATTCACATTCTTTTCTTATCAGACTCCTGTTTAGCTGACTCAAATTCCGACATTTTCTTTAGGTCTCCCACACGCTCGATTAAGGGATTTGCACCTCAAAACTTTTTTATTGTATTTGGTCAGTCCTTTAAAATTAGCAAATTGCAATATTAAGGGATGGTAGCGCGATACCAGAAAAGAGTGCCGATACCGATACTGACTAATTTTGTTTAGTGCCGGGATACCGATACCGATGCCGTATACTTGTATTTAATATAGATAAATACTACAGTAATTAAGATAGAACATTTGTGTACTGCTAGACAACTCAGGAATGCATTCCCTGTCCAACCAATACTTAGTCATTTATTTTCAATATTCTGGTTTGTCCCCATGTAGCGAGGCCCGGGAATGACGTAGGGTAATAATATATATTTATAGATTAATTTTTTTTTTTAAGGAATTTTAAATGCAAATATAATATGTAATACTTTTTTTTTATGTTTGTGTTTATTCAAAAAAATATTTATTTCCAATTTTCTTTAAGTATTAACCAAGTTTAGCTACTAGCATTTGTGTTTTAACATGATTACAAAACTTAACTTTAACCTAGCTTAATATAAAGAATAAATAATTAATGAAAGAAGAGACTCAATTAATCAGCTGAAAAGCAAAATAAAAAACGCTATTACTCCAACATGAACATAATATTATAATAATAACATACTCCTTTCTAAGATAAAGTAGATACATTCAATTAGCGCACCAAATTCGAAAATTCAAAAGTTGTGAGTGCAAAAACATTAAGCTTTTCACTAGTGATCTGGCGAGAGCGCTGTTCCTGTCTTTTGGGGTGCTTATCAGTTCCCACCTACAGCTAGAAGAGATAACGGCTTCCGCTCTCGAACTGAAGAGGAGGGGCTGTAATTATTTGCTTGCAGCATGATAATAATGGAAACCTTTGGCCCACATTTTCTGCCCAACAGATGAAGGAATTCCCCTTTTGTAGGCAGGCATCTCCCACGGGTTTGTTTCGTAAGAGCCTCATCTCCTCTTTCAAAGACAGACTCAAATTTGAATTATCTTTGCTCCTTAGATGACTGTCGTCTACAAGTTTTTCGAGTGGGGTTCCTGGTGAGATTCCTGTTGAAGTGAAATGAGATGTCAATGCACATTCGGCCAATGAAACTTATCAGTCTAACATATCAAATCCTCTTCATCTTCAGTGGTTTATTTAACCTGATAAAAGATCCACCATCGTTCGACTATCAGGTTGGTTTTTGGCCCGAAGGGGTTGCTGATTAAGGCAGCTTCCATCTTATTGTGAAGTCTTTTTTGTTTTTTTGTTTTTGTCGACGCCGAAGCAAGCTGCTCGGTTATGCTATTTAAATGCATTATAAAAGTGGTTCACCGTCGGATGATGCCATTCTTGTGGGGTTATAAAAAAATAATGAATTCCTTATTAAGAACCATTTTATTTTATTTATTTAATTATGGGTTTTACATTTGCACCGCGCTAACGGTCAGGAGACCCTAATAGCGAAAGAGCGGGATGTTGACGTCTCAAAAATTATCATAACGCCAAATTATTGAAGATTAAAATTGAGTAGGAAACCACAGAGATGGGAAGAGAAGTCCACAGAACAGAGGTGGCAGAAAAGAGGAAGCACCGCAGCGTAACTAGTCTTGGACGTTGCACTAATATCAACAGCAATACTCGATGTCCTCACAGCACCCTTGTGGCTGATCGAGGGCATCGTAGGGGGGGTGCTGTGGGGGAGTGGAAAGTTTCCTCGAGCACTTGCCGCTACGGTACCTACAGAAAAGATAAAAGACCAGCATCGCGCCGCAAAGGTAGAGGGTCAAAGATAGAGGGCAGTACAGGGCAGTTTATAAGCATTTTGGCCTTTGCCTCGACCCTATCCAAAAAGCCGGGTGAAATCAGAGACCCCCCAGATATGAGAGCAGTATCCAGTAAAAGGGCGATATAATGTCCTTGTTAAGCTTGGAGTTACTTGAAAAGGAAAAGGTCTCGCAGTCCATAGAACAGAGACTCCAGTTTTCTTTGATGCCGGTCCCTAGCAGGACCGTTGCGATGTGGGTGTTCCAAGAGCTTTTTTATGTTAGGGTTACGGCCAAGACATGTGTTATATTGTCAACAGGAAGGACAAGAGAAAGCCGTCAAAAGAGATAGGAAATTTAGAAGGTGTTTTGGAGAAGGACATTTTGTAGAAGTTGGGTTTTAAAGAATTGATTTCACAAGGTTGA
>JABUQX010132699.1:0-29315 GCA_015478945.1 Trachelipus rathkii | reverse complement strand
TTTTAAAAAAAACGTGTTTTTTTTAAAAACAAAGAGTCTTCATTTCTTTTTAATCCACCCTATCTGATATATATATATATATATATTAGTTATATATTATAGATATATAGTATATTATTATATATATAATTATATATTATATATATATATATTATTATATATATATATATTATATATACTATAATATTAATATATATATTTTATAATATATATATATTATATATATATATATATAGTAATAATAATATATAATATTATATATATATATATATATATATTTATATAATATATTATATATATATATATATATATATTTATATATATATATTCCATTTTCTTTGCTTCTACCTTGAACTTCCAACTGATGTGGTTTGGTGTGCGTAAAGCACTTGCCAGAAAACTAGGACAGTTAAGTAGGCAGGCATGACTTAACTCTGAGAAGTTCGTCACAGTCTAAAATATTATCTTGGGTTTACCAAGACAGCGAGCCCGGAGTGACCCTCACATATGGATCTCGTCAATGTTGGGGTTCATCCTTAGGTCAAAGCCTTACAACATACCCCTCACTAAAACACCCCCGCCATCATCCTATTATGCAAAAAGGCAACGTCTATCATTCTCCTTTCCATATGACAAAAACCATCTAATTGAATCGTTTTTATTCCTCTCATATCTTTTAGTTTATTATACTTCTCTAAAACGGTTAATCCCTTCTCTTTATCAATTCTCATACTAACCCGGCTCCTAAGATTATCCATCATGAACACATTGCGATTAGATGATTCTATAGCCTATTTACTCCATCCATGGGAGGCGGGGCGGGCGGGGGGGGGGGGGTTGGGGCTTTCAATACTATTACAGTAATACAGAATCTATATGGCTTTTTATTTATATAATTGTTACTATTTCTTCAGAGACAGAATAAAGGCTTCGAATTCACTTATTCACATTTAGAAATACATTGAATGTGTTCTGGGAAGAATTTTTTTAATAAATACTGCCAAGGTCAATTTACAAAACCCAACTTGAAATATTGCAGCAGGAAAAAAACATGGGACTATATAGATCGGAGTTCACCAAAAAATCTTCCGGAACCGATCACTACCACTACAAGTTCAAAGGTAGATCATATTCCAGGGATTCCTACACTTGTGACTAGCGAAGATTATGAAGTGAATCATGAAATTAATTATGAAAAAAAATGGTGAAACATGTTAAACTTTTTTTTTTTTTTTAGTTAATTTTTTTAATGTAACTTTTATTTTTAAAATTAAATTTGTTTTAGCAAAATTGAATTTTTATTTGCATATATGAATTTCCATTTACTTATATTACTTTTTTAGACTTTGTGTTTAAATTTTTTATATAACGTCATTTCATCGTAAATTGATCCAAGGTACAATAGAGTTCTACATTGTCATCCTTAATTTTTACAGGAAGTATTTACGACTTAAAGGGATGGGCATGCTAATTGGCACTATGCCGTACTATAGTACGGCATAGTGCCAAGTAGCATGTTTATTCCTTTAAGTTACGGTCAGCAGTTTTTTAAATTATTTGCTTGAAAATATTTTTCTAGTTTTAATATTTAGAGGTACAAAAGACTCAACAGCTTGAAAAGGTTTCTATTTTTATATCTTTAAAGATATTCAAAGATTTTTCAAAGATCATCCAGAAAAAGCAATGCACATTATTTATCTATGGATACAATAGAATTTAAAAAGCGTCAAATAATTAGAAATAAGTTTTGAAAATATCAAAGCAAGAGTCTGTAGGTTGAAAAAATTTTTTTTTTTTGGTCCTTACAATTCTTTGCAAGATTAACTTCTTATTCAATGATTTGAGTTCATTCCCAACTTTTCTGTAAGCTACCAATCTTCTTAAAAAGTTTCTCTTTTTTCGCATGTTTTTTTTTCATTCTTCACTCAGGCTTTCGCCAAAGCCTAATTTTATCGAAATACATACCTGTGACTGGCTATTTCCAAAAATAACTTAAAAAACTTTCACGAATTCACAAACCAGTTAATGATTCAATTTCCAATCAGTTCAGAGTTGTCCATATTATTCACTTGAGAATATTGAAGAAGCATTACAAATAAAATAATGTATAATAAACTATTTTATAAATTATATGTTTAAATACCATTTTTCAATGACTTTTTTAAAAACGGTTGCTACATTCTTCGTGAACTTAATATGAAGCAGGAACATTATAAATATTTTTAAGATTTAAAAAAGTCAATAGATAAGATAGATAACTTTTGTTGATATTACGTTAAAAAAAATATTTATCATCATAATTTAATTTAATAAATCTATTCTTTACCATTAATAATTTTAAATAAAATATATAACAGTATTTTATTTAATGAACAAATTAAGTGATAGTTATCAAAAAATTATGAGAAACAAGTTTTTATAAAATTATACGTTTCATTTATAAATCAGATTCAAATGTTACTCAAGGCTTTAAGCAATTCAATGGCCATTTTGTGCTACTTAACTATAGCAGATTGCAGATTCTTTCCACTGTTTTTTCTTCCAATAAAATATAAAGAACAACTTACCAAACTCTATTCAAGTGTTATTATTTCTGATACCTATAATGACCACATCCTGTGGGAGTGTTGTTAACATGCACGGATATATGACAACGTTAAATGAGAAGAGCATGAAGTAGGTCAAGGAAAGCCCCCTTACCATTTCCTTAATCACCCTTAAGGGAGACGCTCGTTGCAGTAAAAAACAAAAGCTAAGATTTCACAGAACGCAAACGACAATCACTGTGGTATTTCGTTTAATGTAGGTTCATCCCATTGACGCAGCACAGACATCATACGCACCCTCCAAAACCCTCCATTCACTCATATTCACTTTTCTTATCTCCATCTGCCGAAGAACTCCTTTCCTTTCTTCTTCAAACATATCCATTACTAACTCAATCACAAATGCCATAATTATATATTAATAATATATTATATTTATTTATATATAGATATATATATATATATTATTATATATATATATATTATATAAAAAATAAAAATATATATAAATAATATATATAAATATTAATATAATATAATAGGAGAGAGAGAGAGAGAGGAACTCTGTCCTTTAACAAAAGAGAATAGTATAAAAAAAGCAGAAAAACCAGAACAAATACTTATATTAGAATAACTTTAAGAACCTTTTTTTTTCCCTGATTTTTCAGGGCAACTAATCGAAGCAGACGACTGCAAAACTTTTTTTCTTCTACACTAAAGAACTACAAGATTTAAAATCAGCAAAGAACTGCGCAAGGAGCAGTCACCCGGTGCTATCCGCGCCCCTCAGCTGCCCAAGGGACTAAAATGGGCGTGCACACGCATCATTTTTTGAGCCCTTAAAAAAAACATTTAACATTTAAACAACTTTTTTGGCAACTTTGCCGCTCTTCTATTGGGTTATTTGCGGGGTATCCACGCGTCGTGCTTCCGGCTTTTTATTTCTTTTCATGTCTTTTTATTTCTTATAAAATTTCTCTTTAAAGAGGTCAGACGCCATCATATTTTATACATTTATATATATACTATATTATATATATGACTATCATTTTACCTTACTATTATATATATATATTACTATACTACTACTATAATATATATTATATAATATATCTATGATTTATATATATATCATTATATATTAGATAAATATATATACATAATTATATAATAAATATATAAATATATATACTTATATAATATAATTATATATAATATATATTATATATATAATAATATATATATATTATAATATATATATAGTTGCATTACAATTTTGATAAGTCACCGTTGAGGATATTATATTACAACATTATTAATTTTTAAAAGATTTAATAAAAGAAACGAAAACTACATATCGACCCCAGAGTTAGTTAACTATTTAATGTTTGTACAAAACAACAACAAAAAGAAGGCTCGCCCCTCCCAGAACAAAAACACAACGTAATTAGCCTAAGCAACATCAATCTACACTAAGTTTACAAAAGTGGACCTATTGTAAGGTCACAAGGACCTGCTACTTTTCATACTTTATTATCTGACGAGGCTCCCTTTCAACCAGTCTATCTTGTCCAAATCAAGATTAAAGGCAGACAATCTCTGGCACAGCGGGAAGGTGAAACAAATGATCTTTATATATCATCCGTCTATTGATTGCATTCGCAATACAATTAACAATTAAATAAACCATCATAAAACATGAACATACAAATCATGATAATATAATAATAAAAAAATCAAATTCATCTAGAAATTACAGAAAATCCTACAATTAAAAAAACTGTTTACTACTCTGCTATCACAGCACTCTAAACAAAATTTCCTACCCCACGTTCTCTAGGACCTGATAATTAAAGATGCAGACCACAGTGTATCTTGTCCTTCCGCTGTGCATTTTCTGTAAACACAACTACACAGCTGTTTAAACCTGAGTCCCGTTCCTACCGGAACCTCGAGTCTACAACAGCTGATTACCTTGTCGCTACCAATTTCTCCACGTCCTGCATTCTATGTCCGTTACAGAAAAAATACAAGATCCTTGACAATGAACTGATCCAGACTGTAGGATTGCTAGCCGTCTGTTGTTACAGGCCCTTGGGTGTGGCCGTAATACATTTACGTCTGCGAATAATCTGCTTATATTAAATATCCATCAGCTAGTAATAATAATTATACTCTTGCGACTTATATGTATCTAATTCTATGAACATGATACGATATATTTAGTACCCTTAACATAAAGTTAACTAAATATTAAAAACTTTTGGCAAGCATTGTTCCGGACAATGTTTTGTGTACAAAGATTTGTTTTGTAAACAAACACATATTCATCCGCGAGCCGCCCGTTACTAATTCCCGAATTTCGAGGATTTACACATACGGGCGCCTGCTGTGAGCGTTTACGAGACGTAGAGTGCGCAAACGGGCTCTGGAAACGTTGCATGTGCGCCTGTGTGCCAGTCGGGCTGCAGTCAGGCTTCTGGAACGCAGCTTTTGTTTTTACAAACAAATTTCTTTTAACAAAACATGTGTCGGACATGGCTTGCCAAAAGTTTTTAATATTTTAGTTAACTTGTATATTAAGGATACTAATATATCGTATTATTTCTTAAAATAGATAAATATAAGTAAAGGTATTGTTTACAATTGTCATTTGTCAGCCGGGCGCGCTCTGCCGTTTCCAGGTACTGCAGATTTCGCCTGTTCTCTGATTGGTTAATTGTAATTTTTTTTTCAATTCGAAGCGTTTCCGAGTCGATTTTTGGCACACGGGCTGCACTCGCGGCTTCGGGAAAGCAGCCAATGTTAAACTACACATGTTTGGTTTTCTGTCAGTGTCTAACACTCAAAATTGTTCAGCTGGCGAGAGTGGAAATGTTTTTATGCATAAGTGGTGGTAGAAACTAGAAAGACGAAATTTGCTGCGTAAAATTACTTCGTGTGTGGTTGAAACATCCACGTACTTATTAGCTCAAATTTTTTACTGAGCGTTTGTTCTGTCACTGAAGGAAAATGGTAAGTTTCATTTGGTTATGTAGAACTGCGCAGTTATAAAAACGATTTTTTTTTTTTTCTTTTTTTTTTTTTTTTTTTTTTTTTTTTTTTTTTTTTTGACAGTTTATTCATTAGCTTATTAACTTTAGTCCTAAGCGAGTACGTATATTTGCTTTTCCCCCCCCCCCAAAGAAAAGAATTTTTGCATTAGATGTTCCTTAATGGATAGGTATAAATTAAAGGGTTGCCATAGCTAATTTAAGGTAACAAAATAGCAGCGCAGAGGGTGTCGCCCCGATTTTTATGAAAACAAAGGGTATACTCTAAAAAACGCGTAATTATTTCCAATACTGCCTTAAACAAGATTTTGTATAAAAATCACAAGCATAGACTCTAAGAAAAATAGTTAATGAAGAATAACAAAAAATTATTTGTCGCTCTCTTTAGGAAAAAAAAGGACGCCTCTCAAGTGTTAAAAAATCCCATGACTTTTGCAATATATTTGGGCCGGTTAGTCGCATCCTTGTCATATAACTATGATTACTTGATGGGCTTTATTAGTGGATATAAAAACATTTTAGACGCATAAATATTTAACAATCTTATCATAACCTAAACTAGGATGGCCCTAAAACGAGAACGAGGCCACTGATTTTTATTATAAGAAAAGTCTATGGAAATTTTAAACTTTTCAAGTAGGCTCGTTTTTTTTTCTCAAAGAGACTGCGATTTTCGTTTTCACTATTCTTCATCTATTATTTTTTTAGAGTAGATCCCTGTGATTTTTCAAAAAAAAATTTTCGTCTTTTTTTTACATAACAAATCACGTATAGTGTTTTAAACACTTTGAGGATTTGTAACTTTTTTCCTAAATAGACCGTCATAATTATTTTTTTTTTCTTCATTACTATTTTGTTTAGTCTATGCTATGATTATTATAAGAAATCTGTTTAGAGGACAAATGGAATAATTACTAAAAAATAAATAATGAAGGATATTGAAAACGAAAATCTAATGATCAGTCTCTTTAGGGGAAAAAAGTTACAGCCTCTAAAGTTTTGAATTTTCATATAGGATTTTCTTATAAAAAAAAAAATCTAAATCACAGAATATACTAAAAAAGAAATGATGCCTGGAACCTTAAAAAAAAAATAGAAAATGATTTGTCTTTAGGAAAAAAATTACAGCCTCTCAAAGTTTAAATTTTCCTATAAGATTTTCTTATAAAAAAATTAGGTGGGCATCATGCTTCATTTTAGGCCATCCTAGTTCAGGTTTGATAGAATTTATTTAATCTACATAGAACTCTACAATTACTAACAAAACTTATCATAACCTGAACTAGAGGGCCTGAAATGAGACTTATCCCTGATGGATCAAAAAGGCTGTACCTTTTTTTCTTTAGAGGACTGGCCGCATTTTCATTTTTAAATATTCATTATTATTTTTTTCTAGAGTATATCCGTAATTTTTATCAAAATTGGGGGTGAAGCCCCCCTCAAACAAGTTTGTTTACCAATTTTGAATTTTATGCCAAAATTACGAAAATTTAGTAATTCTGGAACTTTTACCGTTTATTCACCTCAGCTAGACCTATTATCATAAATTTGAGTGAATATTTTATTAATAGAATGATTCTACTACTATTTTCTAAAATGGAATTATCATTTCCTTTAAATATATATATTATATATATATGATATATATATATTATATATATACTATATATATATACATATATATATATATATGATACTAATATAATAATATATATATACTATTGATAATCTAATGATATACGCAATATCTACCGCCTGAGTTGCGCCTATTGCTTCCTATGGCGCACTATCAATTTGTAGGCGCAATGGACATAAGCGCAACAATTTTTAACAAAGGCGGACTAAGCAAAGAGCGCACAGCCAATTCTCCGTGCCTATAGCCGCGCCTAATTCAAATATGATAAAGATTTTTTTATCCTTAAAAGTTTAGAACCTTAAGAATCATTCTAAAAAACCCAAGTGTAAAAACTTTATATAATATTAATTTATATATATTAGTTATATTATATATATATAATATATTATATATATAATAGTTATATATTATATATATATAGATACGTCGTACTTCTTAAACTACAAAACAGTTGGCAAAACTATGGCCTCTTGGACAATTTTCTACTTCTTCACGCGCCGCGATGAACCTCCTTGGGGGGAAACAATGGACCACCCAAGGACTGGAGCAGGCAAGGGACGTGTAATATAGTTTACGGCGTTATTACTTACAAAATTAAATAAATGTGTTTTTTCTTCCTTATAAAAGCATGCTTTTATTATCGCACAAATTTTACTTTGCAAATAAATTTTTGCAAAAGCCACCGGCGGCGAAATAGCGCTGAATGTGGACAAAGAATATGGGCAAGGCGCATATTTCATATTATTGCACACGCATAATACCTTTCAAAGGACAACTGCTGTCAGATATAGTATATATATTATGATATAAGTTATATATATATTATTTATATATATATATATAATATAATTATATATATATATATATATTATATAATATATATATATATATAAATATATATAATATATATTATATATTATATATATATAAATAGGTTAATATATATATATTATATACTATCTATATATATATAATATATATTATATATATATGATATATATATATATATAAAATATATATAATATATATATATATTATTATATATAATATTATATATATTGTTATAGTTTTAATAAACAAATATAAGAAAGGAAACAAAAAAAATTATTAAGAAACATGTAATAACAAATTTGTTTGGACCATAAACTATGGTGACAAAACCAATTGACCAAAATTATAGAAAGGTAGAAAAGCAAAAATTGATTGCAACACAGAAAAAAATTCTGATGACAATGCGAATCAGGTGGGGGCAAGATTCAAGGCGCGTGCATTAGAATAAGCTAAAGACAAGCCAATACAAAGAAAAAACCTGATAATTAGAGATACTTGCAAAGCAATATAAGCCAGGTGCCAGAAACTCAGCAGGCTGTTGAACAACCAAAACTGTCAACTTTGCTAACGTAAACAAATAAAATAGAAAGCAAAGTACAAGCATGTGAACTTCATTCAACTTAAAGCAAAAGGAAGACAACACTTGTAACACTGCTATTCAGGTTCAAGGCTTATTAATTTAAAGAAGAGAACTATTAAGAATGAATTAGGAGAAATTAGACTACAATTCTTCAATCAACAAGTTATATTAATAAGAAGCTAGAGAGCGTATAGAAGATCCTGGAGGACAACAAGAACTCTATGAAAGCCTAAAGATTCAACCCGGAAGCAACAAAAAAAAGGACATTTCTCAGCTAATAGAGCCATTTCCAAGCAACTTTATTGCATCAGCAGCCGCCACCAAATTGGTAATATAAAGCCACCACCCCTATTCAGCCATTCTGAAATCAAAATACATCAGAAATTAGAAGGTAATAGTTTTTTATAGTAGTTATATAGGGGTTTTGTGATTTGGAATTTTTTTGGGTATGAATGATTAATTTATAAATAGAACATCTATGAGTTTCCAACAAAAGCTAAAGGACATAAATAAATAAAAAGTTCCAATAAGGAATTCCTTATTTTTGTGTTTATTGATGTTTATTAACAGGAATAAATTGTCAATGCAACCATGTATAATTTTTATTTACTCTCATAGGCATTTTAAATATCTTCTGTAATTTTACATATCTTATTAGTTTTTGTTATATTTTTTATTTGAAACGTTCAGAATTCCTACTAGCAGAATGAACATTTGTGTTCTGGGCTGCGTTTTACAGCCTGATGTCAGGATTTCTCACTGATGTTTATCAGTTCTGTTTCTAATTTAAGTTTGAATTGATAACACAAGTGTCACTCACCATGTGAGGAGATCGTTGTCATCGAATTGACCATATCTTCTCAATAAGGACAGCAAAATAAATAATAAAACTAAATAAACAAATTTATTGATAAAGGTAAACTTTCAGACACCAAATTTAAATTTATCTTTTTATATAAGTTGTGTTAAAAAATAACATCCTTCCTTTATCAAAGACTGTCTTTTTAAATCGATTAGTTTAATATCTTTTTTTTATTTTTTTTTTTTTTTTTTTTCAATAAAAACAAACTAAATTCAATGAGCGATATCGATATCGATGAAACTGAAAATCGCTGAGGAGGTTTTTTTTAAAGGTCCTTCAGGAAAAATAGCGCCGATTACCTTTGAAAATTAACCACTTATAAAGGCAAATTATGGCGATGCTTTCTTAAAATGACTTAGTTTAGTCCTCAAAATTAAAATTGATGAATTTGACTTAGTAAAAAAGTATATCCTTATAAAATACTTGTATGATTAATAGCCGAATCTGTAGAGTCAGATTAATACACGGCAGTTGGCTTACATTAAAAAACTTAAAGCCATATTTGAGTTAAGAAGTATATTCCTCAAGATATATGGTACTACGACCAAAGATTAGGCCACAAGACAGTGCTAGTAATGTATCAAGTAAAGTGAGTAAAGCAAGTGTAGCTAGTTCAAAGAGTGCAATAGCCCAATCTTTGTTACTTGAGATAGAAAAAAGTAAAATAAAATTACAAGAGCATGAACAATACTTGGCAAAAAAAAAGGAACTAGAAAGTTTGGATTTGTACCAACACAGAAGTCATATAAAAATTGGAACAAAGTTTAATAAAATCGTAAGACAAATTCACGAAAATTCAAATTTTTCAGTAATTAGCGATACTTCTGTCGTAAAATGAGGATAAAATGTTAAATTAACACAAACTGAAAAATAAATAGTTAGGTGAAATAATAATCAGGACGTCCTAAACTTTAGTACGAATTTTTAAAGCCGACAAAGTTTAGATAAGTGAAGTAGGCCTTAATAAATCCTCTTCCAAATGTGAGCACTCGAGAAATATTTAAATGGAAAGGATCCAACTAAATTTAAAGATTTTTATGCTAGTTTTTAAAACCCAATATAGAAGGAAATGTGAAAATGAAGGATGACAAGCTCTTCGCTATTTATTAAGGTATACCAGAGGTAAGCCAGAAATATCAGTAGAATTGTATGCATCTTTGGACGATATATAAGTTATAAAAAGGCGTATAAAAACTCGAGTAAACAGTTGGAAATGAACAATTATTGGCTATACATATCTAAAAGAAGCTAGAAGACTGGAATGAAATCAAGAATGAGGATGGTGAAGCGATTTTATATTGTATTTCTTTGTTTTTTTAGATGCTATTAATAATGCAATGGAAAATATTACTCCATTGAAATGAATTGAATTCAACTGGTGCTATTTATAGAATAGCTAAAAAAATTTCCCTACAAGCAGCGTGAGATGAAGTGGAGATATAAGTTGATAGTATTGTATAGAAGAAATCGAAAAAGGTTAAACTTTAGATACATTTACCAATTTGTTGAAAAGAAGCTAAGGCTCATGATACACCTTTGTTCGCGGGACTTGGACATTGGATACAAACCCAACAAGCAAATTACAAAGTTCTGAAAAAATGTAGTCACTTTTAAAAGGAAAATAATAATGACCATACGAAAATAATATAATATAAATGGATGAATAATAATGACAATAAAAAGAATTATGATAGTTAGTAGTATAGTAGTAGTTAGTAGTAATAATTATAATAATTAACATTCGTTTTTGCAATTTTTGTAAAACAGGCTAATCACGGTACAGTTTAAATTGTAAAATCCTGAAAAACAAAGCCAGATGAAATAACAAAGGTCCATGAAAGACCAATAAAATATATGTTTTATAGTGCTCAGATCAGAAGTTCATTTTATAGTTATTGCAAGACCAGAATATGTGAAAAAATGTAATAAGCGACATTTAAGCATTTCTGCATAGAGAAAAAGATCAGTACCCGTTTAAACAAAGAGGAAAGAGCGAAGGATGCCCAAACCCCTCACCAGCCGCACTCACTGTGAAATTAGAAGATAAAGATAAACACAGTAGAGCCAAAAAGTCAGGAAGTATGAACAAACCTTTCGACGGGTCAAGGCAAAGGACGTAAGAAATTGCGCGCTAAAAAAAGCTTAAGGTAAAGAGAAGTGATTATGACATAAATGGGTTTAGATACATATTCATGTTCAGTATGTTTTCTGGAATTAAATTTAGCTGCAGAACTAGGTCTTCATATAGAAACCTCAGAAGAGTATACGATTATAACTACTAGTATGAGGCAACATAAGATCAAAAGACATATGATTTTTAAATAATCTAGAAATTTATATTGGGTGAGGAAATCTGAAACCATAATAGTATATATTGTAAGAAAAATGGCCCTTTAAATGGACGAGAGTGCCATTCAAAGGATTAATGGTATATAAGAATACTTAAAATCATGTGCCTTCAACTTCATAGAATCAAAAAATTGGCATTATTATAGGAATGCAATCAAAGTTAAATTGTTAAAACCCATTTGAAGTAGTGGAAGGCTTCTAACTATCCCTTTGCAGTTAAATATTCATTTGGATGGGTTTTACAAGGTTCGACACCAGATGGTATACGACCCTTTCATGAGTTCTAAGAGGTTGCATTGAAGACCCAAAATACAACAAGAGATGAATTACTTTGCTTTGAAAGATATTGTCTCGAAGAGAGTTTTCTGAAAGATCCTGAGACAAGTCGTGAAGTCAGTAGAAGATTGAAGTGGAAGAAAAAAGGTTGAACAATACTATCTACAAGAACAATAACAGGTAAATTTCAATTGGTTTACCATTTAAAAAGAAAAATCCAGCAGTTTTCCCAATTAACAAATCAAGCTTTAGCAAATTGTATTCATTAGAAACAAATAAATTTTTGAAGTTAAAGGAATATTTTGTACAATATAGTGATAGCATAAATGAAATGCTTAAAAACTAAATTTTGCAGAAAAGTTGCAGGTACTTACTTTAACACCAAATAAAGTTGGTAAATTGAGAAGAAAATGGCAGAGTTTGATGTTTCACAAAGAATGGTAAAAACAGCCAGAAAATTAAAGGTAGAAGGTGGGGTCTTGACTTATATTTCTAACCTACAAGGCATCCTTTTAAGGTTCAGAAAAGAGAAATATGCTTTCATAGCAGATATAGAGAAGATGTTTTATCAAACACAGGTACTTGATAAAGATAAAGATTATCAGCGCTTCCTATGGTTTCCTGATGGTAATTTAAATAAAATTCCAGAAGAATATAGAGTTAAAGTCCCATATTTTGGAAGCTGTAAGCTACACCTTCATTGCAATCTATGGTTTTGAAGCACACTACAAATGTAATTGAGCAGAAAAATTCAGTAATTTAGCAAAAGATACCATACTTAAAAAATTTCTATGTTGATGATTGTTTAAAGTCTGTGAAATCAGAAATGATGGCGTGTTTCTTTTATAATAAGTTAAAGAATTAATAAAAATTAGTGGTTTTAATCTGCATCAAGTAGCTAGTATTTCAAAGAAATTTTTAGAAAGTTGATAAACAAGACTTAAGTAAGATTTCAAAGAAATAAACCTATCTTTAGATAAATTACCTTTACAAAAAGGTATTAGGCTTGAGTTGGGACCCAGGAAATAGATAATGAAAAGCTAGGTAGATATACAAAATAAAAGAATTACAAAGAGTATATCGTGCATTTCATTGTCCATATATTGATTCCACTAGGGATTTTATAGTCCAGTGCTTCTAGGTAGCTAAAAGATATTTCAAAAATTTTTATGGCGATAGAAAGTTCACTGGGATTGATGAAATCCTAGATATAAACGAAAAAGTTACCATAAAATGGCTCAAATTGATGTTATAAGTAGCATTTTTTCAAGTTCCTAGGCCATACAATCCAAATTATCTTAAAGTATAAAAGGTAAGAACTACATTATTTTCAGGATGGTCACAGATAGCAGTATGCTGCAGTAGCTATACTAAAGGTTCATTTGGAATGTTAATGATGAAATATTGTTTCATTCGTTTTTGTATCTAAACAGATTGTACCGGATTACAATTAAATTTCGCTGTTAACTATCACCAAGAAGAATTGAGTGCAGCAAATTAGCTGTCAACATACATCAAATTTAAAAAAATGAATCCTATATGAAATAAACAAAGAGTATTTTGGATAGATAGTGAAAATGTATTACAATAATTAAAAAGTGAATCAAAAGATTCAAGAGATTTTACTAGTAGAGTTATATATTAGACTCACAACATTATATAAGCCAATGAATTATTGTCCAGGCAGCTAAATATCTGTTAATGAGTTTTTGAACATAAACTATGGAGCACTGGTCCAGAATTTTTTGTACAAAGACAAAGCTCAATGGCGGCTGACAGCAAAAATAAAGAAAATAATAGATGATGAAAGATGAATTTTTAAAAAGTAAAACCACGTGATGCCATACAACTCCAAGAACGCTCAACCGACAAGCTCTCCTTCGGCTCGTTGATATGAAATTAAAACAAAGGTAGCATGGATTTTAAGAGTTAAGAAAATTGCATAAAAAAAGCCTGGAATAAAGGATGCTATGACAATCACAGAATTAAAGAGGCAGAAAGGCTATTTACAAATATGTACAAATAAGAAGAATTTCATGATATGACAATTACAAAATAAAAAACGAAAGTACCCTAATTTTGGAAGATCATCATAAGTAGAGTAAAAGAAATCTATAGATGATAATGGATACTGAAATTGTCAAAATTGATTGGTTCAGAAAAGGATTTTAAACATCCAATTATCTTGCCAAATAGTCATGTTACAATGTTAATAATGAGACATTACCATAGAATAAATGGACATTTAGGAAAACAACAGTTTAATGCTTTTAGAGAGAAAGTACGTACATACTCATTGGAGCAGCGAAGTATTAAGACAGATTTTAAAAGATTGCATATATGTTGCGAAGGCTCCTACAAGGCCAACTTCAGCCAGTTGAGGGAGATTTGCCAAGATAGATAAAATGTTATGTCACCATTTAACAGCTTTGTATAGATGCCTTTGGCCCTTTTCTTGTAGTAAGGGGAAGGAGGGAAGGTAACAGAGACAAAGATATGGTTGACTATTCTCATGTTAAGGTAGGCAGAAGCCAGTACCATCTTAAAGCTAGTGTTTATATTCATTACGATCTACTGATGCTTTTCATCAATGCTTTAAGAGGCCCTCCTCCTCTAGAGGTAATGGTGAGAATGCATTACGATAGTAATGATTGAACTTTGTGAAAGCGTAACAGATTACAAGGGACAAATTAAGAAATTGGAATAGTAAGCAAGTAATAAATTTTTTGAGCAACAAAGAAGCAGTGGATATTTTCAACCCCCTCATGTTCTCTAAAGGAGGTCATTTGACAAGAACACTTACAACTGTAAGAAATATCCAATTACCAGCTTCACTCTTAGAACAGCAATAACGTGACATGTGATAACTTGAACCACTTGATGTTTCTGTGACGATAGGATTCTTATAATAAATAGAATCCTGAAAACAGAATTTCAAATGACATTAGCACTTAGAAGCTTGACACCAACATCTACTAACTCTTAAAGGTAATCATACTTTTTGCCTCCAGGATTATTTCAGGGACAAATATTGCTACTGCTATATAAAGATGGAAACAAGGTTCAGTATCTTGCTGATTTGTTTTTGGAAAAGATGGATCAAAGAATATGTCCCTTTATTGCAAAAAGAAGTAAATGAGTTACGCAGAAGAAAGAGGAATCACACCAAGTGGCGGAGATTTAGTCCTTTTATAAGATTACTTCAACCAGAAATATGTGGATTAGGAAAAGTCAGTAAGGTTTAAAAGATGACATCAAACAGAGTGAGAATTAGTCAGATGGTGAAAATAAATGAAGAGCGATACTTTAAATACAACAATTGAAAAGAACCCAAAACAAAATTGATCTTGCTTTTGAGAGAAAGTGCCAGGATATAGCAGAAGCAACAGAGATTTAAAATTAAGGAAGCTAGATAACAAGGAAAACTTAATATTCTGGGTGTAGCAAAGGGGATATGTTATATTTCATCTTAATTAGAGAAGAAGACAACAAAAACAAAATTATATAAGGATTAGATGTCATAATAAAAATGGACCGTAGGATCAAACTATGGTGTTACAAAAAATGACCAAATATTAGAAAGGTAGAAAAGCAAAAAATTTGATTGCAAACACAGAACAAAATTAGTGACAAAAGGCAGAATACAAGGTGGGGCAAGATTAAAGGCTTGCAATTAGAATAAAGCTAAAGAAAGCCCAATAATATTAAGTAAAACTAGCAATTAGAAGATACTGCAAGCAGATACTAAGCCATTGCAGAAACTCAAGCAGGCTGTTGAAACAACAAAACTGTCAACTTTGCTAAAGTAAAGAAAAAAGCAAAGTACAGCATTTGAACTTCATTCAACATGAAGCCAAAAGGAAGAACACTTAGTAACATCTATTCAGTTCAAGGACTTATTAATTTCACAAAGAAACTATTAGGTGGAATTAAGAGAAATTGACTAAATTCTTCACAACAAACAATTAATAAGAAGCTATAGAAGAAACCTGAGACAAACAAAGAACTAGTGCAAGCTAAAATTCCAACCAGAGAAACAAAAAGGAATTTTCCGCTAATAGAGCCACATCTTCACGCCACTTATATGGATCAGCAGCCCCACAAATGAGTATATAGCCACCACCCTATCCTCAGCCATTCTGAATCCAAACATCAGAGAATTAGAAATGGTAATAGTTTTTTATTAGGTATAATTCATGTGGTCGTGAATTGGGTATCTAATATTATAAATAAGTACACTTCTATAGTTTTCAAACAACAAGTAAAGGACCAAAAAATAATACACAACAGTTCAAAAAAATGACTGGTATATTTTTTATGTGGGATGTTTATTAACAGGAATAATAATTTTTTTTGACCAATGTATAATTATTATGTTTACTTTTTAGCATTTAGTATTTGTATTTGTACTATGATTAAATGTTTGTTAGTATTTTCTATTTTAGAACAGTTCAGTTCCTCTACGCAAGAATAACATTGTGTTCTGAGCTGCGTTTTACAACCTGATGTCAGGGATTTCTCACTGATGTTTATCATATATATATATTTGATTTCTTGGTTTGAGGGTAAGAGCTATGAGGAGAGGCTGAAGGAGTTAGGAATTTTTTTTTATACTTCATACTCGTTTGCACATTTCCTTCACGCTTATGTAAATGTGGACACAATCTCCCTCATTTTTCTATCCATTTTCAACTGACTATGACCTCCTACCATATACTCTGTCTTCTTTACTCATATCAAGACCCACAAAACAATAACAAACACTAAGCCTTCAGGGTGTACCAAACTACACTGCTACTACCGAAAAAAAATAAAAATCTAAGCTAATTCAAATACAATTAACAAATAACCTAACACTTGCCTTCAATAACAGCAGGAGAAAGAATCTCAACCAGTCTGAGTCCTCAATAGAGTTTGATGTAGACCTTACCTTATTTCAATCCTCCCAATATAAGTAGACCTGCTGCATCAGAGTGTATGGGAATTACATGGAGGGTTTTCAAAAGAAGAATCTCTGGGGTGAAGTGGAGGGATTATTCTGGCCCTATAAAACAGGAAATGAAAAATAATAATAATAATTCTCAATAACCCCAAAATAAATAAGAATATTAAAATTAAATGGAAACAGAAACAAGCTAAGTGTTGTCTTATTGTCCAAATTGAATGGACATCCGTGAAACAGATTTCAACATTTACAGCTGCAATTCCAAATAGAGGTAAAACAAGGCTTTAGTCTACAGGAGGATTTGGTGGAGGACCAAGCCTTCCATTCCTTTTATCACTGTCAATGTGGTTGAAAGATATACAATATATATATAATAATATATATAATTAATTATATATATAAATTAATATTATATATAATAATTATATATATAATAAAATATATATTTGAAAAAATGCTATTTTAATTAATATGTATAATGCTTAATCTTCAAATAAAATCTTGTTTGAAAATTATAAATATTATATGTAATATTATATTATAGTATATTATATAATATATAATAATAATATTATATAATATATATATATATATAGTTTAATATAAATATATATATAATATATATAATATATAATATATATATATATATAGTATAGTATAGTAAAGTAATAAGGGCCTATGACGCCTCCACCTTTTCGTTCATGAAAGAACTAAAAAATATAGGTCTAAACTGGAAAAATCTATGTATGGTTAAGCTTCAAAAAACACGGGTAAATTTTTCAAGTCTCTAGGGCATTATAAGAGGGGGTCGCGCCCGTAGGCGTACCGCTGACTATTGCTCTACGCCCCCTTGTTGCGGGCTCTGAGCGAACGGAGATTAGTCTTAAGACGAGTTAGCTCGAGCGTGATCGAACGTCATCACCCGCTCTAACGCATGATTACGTAGCCAAGTGTAGCGCGCACGCGACACACTACACACACTTATCATTAAATTACGTCGGAGATTCGATTCCGAAGGGATTCGTAATCTGAGTCGAAAAGACGATTTCCTTGTAAGGAAATCGATTTTTACGCACGTAAGAATCTGTATTCCGCCGCGGTTCTGTCTCACATTCCGGTTCAGACTCCCGCCTTGCTGCCAACCCAGCCTCCGGGGAAACGTATCGTATCATGCTAAAATTTGGAGTGGTTAGACGGGGAGTAACCTCGTTGTACAACGCAGTTACGTCCCCGTTTTCCCATAAGGCGGGGTGGGCCAAATCCCTAAAAAAACTTAACAGTGTTACGTATTATGAGGTTAAAATTGGTGAAGAATTCAAGTGTAGCTCTAGAAAGTCTTGTATTGGAATCTGAATGAGGGGCGGTCCGGCGGCCGGTGTCGGAGCTGCTGGCGGTGCCAAGTTATAAACATTTCGCATAAAACAATTGTGTGGGTCTTATAGTAATTATACGGTCTGTAATTCGAAAATAAAGGTTTCAGAATCAAACAGAAAATAAAAAAATAATAAATAAATAAATAAGATAAATAATATAAAAAATCTATTCTTTTTAGTTAATAACTTCAAATTTAGTTTTTACATATTAAAGGCAGTAATCATAAATCATAAAGCAGTAAAACTCAAGAACCACAATCCAACCACCTCACTTGTCCATTCGTGACTATTGATCTATTGACTATTGATAGCTACTTGAATCATTGATCTAATTGATTCTATTGATTATTCGGATCTATTGATCTTTGGAATGAAGGTCCATTTTTTTTAGTAAAATTGTCATGTTTGACATACCCCTATGAAGCAGTAATATAATCAGTATATCAAATACCACTATCCCAGCCACCCTCTAGTCCATCCTTTGATTCTATTTGACTAGTTGATCTATTGTATTATATTTGTATTTTTTATACAGGAGATTTTTAACATTTAAAAATTGTCATGTTTTACATAACCTAATCAGAATATCAGTAAATCAAACCAACTATCCCATCCATCCCACCCATCCATGATCTATGAATTCTACTGATTTCTATGATCATTTGATTCAGGTCATATGTTTACAAAATTGTCATGTTTTACTACCCTAAATCAAGTAAATCCGTAAATTGCCAATACACCCCAACCTATCCCCCGGTCCAACCTGATCTATTTGATCTATGATCTATTGATTCAGTCATATTTTCTAAAAATTGTCAGTTTTACTACATTAAATCAATAAAATCTAAATCAAACAACCATTCCCCACACTATGTCCATGATGGGACCGTGAATCCATTGATGCTAATTGATTCAATTGATCTACTGATCTATTGAATCATGGCATATATTGGATTCAGTCATTTTTTTTAGTTTAATAATTGTCTATGTTTTACGTACCCCTAAACTCAGTAGAAGTACTAATGTTACAATAAGCAAACCTTACACAACCTTACGAGACGAATAAACTGTACATAAAAGATGCACAATAACTAGTTATAAG
Source organism: Trachelipus rathkii (assembly GCA_015478945.1). Classification (NCBI taxonomy): domain Eukaryota; kingdom Metazoa; phylum Arthropoda; class Malacostraca; order Isopoda; family Trachelipodidae; genus Trachelipus; species Trachelipus rathkii. The sequence continues at coordinate 9,762 of JABUQX010132699.1, read as the reverse complement.
TAACGTTAACATACCGTAACAAAAACGTAACGCTAGTCCACTTTGTCAAGCGTGATAATCTCGTGGACAGATCAATTTACTTATAATTCAACATGGTAAATTCAACAAAATTTCAGCCATAAATTATCAGTACCAAAATACCTAACGGATAAATACAAACATAGAATTTTATCCCTCTGTAATAGTCTAAACATAATTATCATACTACTGAAACACATAACAACCAAGAGCAAATATAACAGTTCTATCAATAAACAACTAACCATTGATCTATTGATCTCTAACACTCCGTATCTTTAAAGTACATTAATCAGAACAATAACATCGAAAACAAATTCTTTACCTCCGATGAACAATATAGCAACCGTAACAAAGTTTTCACATTAATAAAGCCACATATGCACACAGGAGGCAAAGATATAAAGTAGCAACAACAACCTAACACAACATTACGTAGCGAATAACTCTGGTAACCAATAAATAAGTTCAACTGTAACATACAATAATATCATACTGTCAAATTAATATAACCTAACGATAATCAAACCTGTCCACATTCAATAAAGCAAACATAGCGTAACATGAACTAAGAAAATAACGTACAACGACAAACCCTAACACAACTTTACACATCGAATAACTGTTAACCATTACAAAGTTTCGCCTTTAAGCACAGTAAAGGTAACTAATATGCATGCATAATAACTATCATACTTTTGTTCGCAACATGATCTCGAAAAAATATTAATGTTAAGAGCTTACATTGACACAGAACATTAGCAAAAATGATCATAACCGTCCCGTTATATATCATAATCAGACGATTATTCCTGTTCCTATTCGTATTTTTACTATTATCATAGTAATATTTAACAAAAAGTTTCATATTCCTTTACTAAATAATGCTAACGTATCAAATTGCAAACATAACAAAGTTTTTATCCAAACATAACATAAAAGTAGCAAAATTTTATCCATAACATATCATAAAATATAGTTCTTTGAATAAAATATCATAGTAAAGTGTAATAGTTTACCAAAATTTAAAGCATAAATCAGTAAATCAAACACTCCCCCCCCCCTCCTGCCCCTTCCCTAGCCCACCCATTCCATGACCTTTGTCTAATTGATCAATGATCAGTCACATATTGAGTATCATGTCGGATAAACATAGTACATAAAAATAAGTTTCTTATATACTAACCTCAGACGAAATTACTAACGTAACATGTTTCAACATTCTAAGCAACATAGCATTACATCTGGAACTAACGAATAAATAGTACAATGAGAATAGAGCCTCGGAAGGACGACGCGTTAGCACGAATAAACTAATAACAAAGTTTCCATACTAACAACAGTAAGTACACACAGCGTGACAAAGACGTAACTATTCACAGTGAACTTTTTTCATTAATGCTCTAATTACGTGATTACAATCGTTTATTTTTACATTAACATGGATTTACGTCGCCAATGTTCCGAGTAATTCTCTATAACAAGGAAAAAAGAGTAGATTATTGTAAGTCACAATATTATTAACATCAACAATGTTGCAACATTAATAAAGCTACATAAGCAGCATATGAACTAAAGAAAATACGTACAATGACAAAGTCCTACCAACTTACGCCCGAATAAACGTGTTACATTAAATAAAGTTCCACTACTTACACCGAGTAAAAGTAACTAACAGCATTACAAAACGTACAACTCTGGAATAGACATTGCGAAGCCCCTCTAAAAGTATAACTTACTATAGACAGAGGAAAAAAAGTAATTATGTAAGAACAAATTATCATAACTTGTCTAATTATTCATACACGAAGCCATAGTAAACAGAAACAGATTTTGAGTGATTTGAAAGTGGAAAGACGAATAATTTTTGAATGAAAATACTGGTATAGTGGGAAAGTAAGAAATAGGGTGGGATATGAAAGAGAACTTTTGGATATCAGTTAAATCAACCTCACATCCCACCCATTGACAACCTTTCTCTCCAGACCTTTGATCTTGATCTAGTTATGTCATTTGCACATTCGGTATCATTTTCGGTAAGACATAACGCAAAAATAAGTTTCTGTAATAATCACCATCGAATATATCTACGTAACAATACGTTTTTTATACATTAATAAAGCTTAAACATAAATAACAATTAAACATAAAAAGTACAACGACAACCTAACAAGGAACCATACGTACGAAAAACACTACATAACGTAAACTTCGGGCACTTACACACAGTAAAGGTACTTACACTCTAAACGTGACTATTACGACTTTTTCCCCGCGTATCTCTAACATATTAACGTTAATTTTTACATTAACATGGTAAATTTAACAAAAATTAACATACTGTCTAATTCATCATAGACTGACAAGAATATAAAGGCTAACGGTAACAAAGTTTTACATCAACTTTCGTTGATATACAAGAAATCATCGTAACCGTCGTCTAAGATGATCGATAATCGGCCAGCCCAAGATAATTGGCAACAAACAAAGTTTTATACCAAAATAACTTAAAAAATAACAAAATTTTATCTCGATACCATAACAAAAAAAATTAGATTTTGAGTAAGAATATCTACAGTAAACGCGTAATAGTTTACCTGATTTTAAACATAAATCAGTAAATCAGAAAATCAAACCCACCGCCAGTTTTGCCCCTGCAGTCCCAATGCATCCACCTTGACTATTGAATATCTGATTCGAAGTCATATTTTGCAGTATCTTGGCTAACATAAACATAAAAATAGTCTTTATATATCTGACTAACGAATAATCTCGCAACAAGAGTTTTAAGCTACATAAAGCAAATCATTAACCTGAGAACTAAAGATAATATACAATGCAAACCTAACATACCCGGCGTAATAATCCACTAGCATCCTGAAAATTCCCTACTTATCAAAGTAAACAGCTAACAGGTCATACAATACTCAATATGTCCCCACACCTGTTCCGCATATTCAAGCAACAGTAAAGCGAGTATAATTAACAAAATCTCCTACAAAGTGACAATCTATCAAACAGGCAACCAAGCATCTGACCTATGAAATTGACACTATCTCATCAAGTGTCACAACTTCGGTCGAGGATATCATAGTTGATACTATGAATAAACGGTAGACAAGCAAATTCTCGGCAAACATATACATTACCTTCTCAAACTTAACCTAGCTCGCACTTGTCTAACACATCATCGCAGTTACACACCGAATATTCTCCAAAAAAACTCATCATTTCGTCTCTCTCCTGAAACAGTCAGTGTTATTCATCACAGTCATACGAATATATACATAACGTATCTAACTTACGAATAGATTATCAGTTTCATTAACCAAAGTGTCCTAAATAGCAACACACATCACCTCCGAAAAGAAACAACCCAAATCGGGATGCCGCCCCTTGAGGTGTGAATCGAGAGGGTGTACGTTTTGGGCCTCACGTCAAAGGCTGAAGGCCATTACCGTCTCCTTCGTAGGGGTAGCCCCTGTTCAAGATGCTGTCATGTTTGATAGATTGGTCATCTTGTAAAGATTGTTAGATACTACCTGCTTACTGTTGCTGAATAGGCGGAAAAGTGGGGACTATTTAGTATGTAATGACCTGTTTAGCTAGTTTACCTTTGGATAAGTAGGGATTTCAGGATGATTAGCCTGATTGTTCATACGCGGGTAATGTAGGTTGCATTTATATTATTAATATGTAGATAAATATCTTAGGCAGAAATCATCATAATTCATAATAATTTCTTATGGGTAAGCAATATTCCGAGTCATGTAAATAATAAATGATACTATTTTAGGTTAGGTACCGAAAATGATACTCGAAATACTTGAATCATTAGTTTCAATAGATGTCAAGGCGTGGGAATGGTTGGACTGCGATGGGGGTGATGTACTGAGTACTGATGTTAACTGGTTAAATCAGTAAACTATTACGCCTTACTGTGATATTTATTCAAAATACTTATTTTTATGTTATGTCAGATAAAATTTTGTTATTTTTTTGTTGTTAAAAACTTGTGATTTGCAATTATTCGTTCGGGATTATGATATTCTAGCGAGGTTATGGATGATTGTTTGTTAAATTTACGAATTTGATGTAAAAAATTTGTAGCGTTAGCTCTATATTCATTATAAATATGTGTAACAGGTTATGCGTAAATTTTTAAATATTAACATGTTAATGTAAATTAACATTGCTATAAGATGAATCAATAGTTGAATAGGTCACGTTTTGTAACCAGTGTTAGGCACTTACTGTGTTAAGTCAAAGTTTGTTATGTATAGTTTTTCGTTACGTATGGGTTTAGGTTTGCGTTGTACATAACTCTTAGTTCAATGTTATGTTATGTATAGCTTTAATAATGTAAAAACGTTGTACGCTTAGCATATATCCCATGGTGTAGTATATTCCAGAATCTGTATTTTCTGTGTCATGTTACCGAAATGATACTCGAAATGCTGTCATGAATATAGCCCCAGACAAAAGTCAGGAGTGGGCAAAGTGTGGTGGGATTGATGGTTGATTTACTGACTTTACTGGAATTACTGCTTTAAAACAGTAACATTTGCAATTATACATGATATTTATTTCAAAGAACTTATTTTATTATTTGGAATAAAACTTTGTTGATTCACATTTTCTGTTTTTGCCTGATAATTAGACAAGGATATGAAATTTTTTATATTACTGTGTCAATGTAAATTTAACATTAAAAATGTCATAGATCTGCTTGAAAAAAGTATGAATGTTACGTTTTTATGCATATGTTATTACTTACTGGGTTAAGTTGAACCTTGAATTTAATGTACCAGTTATCGGGCGAAGTTTGTTAGGTTGTCCATTGTCACGCTATTTCTTATGTTCATATCGATGCTTAGTTAGCTGATTACATGTCAAAACATTGTATTTCAGCATATAATTCGCTGGTTAGTATATAAGAACTCATTTTTGTGCTACGTTTATCAATACTCGAAATTCGACGTAAATCAATAGTGTTAATGAAAAATACATGATGATGTAGAGATATCGCTGAAAAGAGTGAATATACGTTTTGTAAAGCTGTTCTAAGTATGTTACTGTTGTTATAGTATGGAATCTTTGTTAAGGAAGTAGCTTATTCGTGCGTAAGGTGTTTAGGGTTTTACATTGTAACATGTTCTATTCGTATTCGGTAATGCATGTTCTTTATAATGTGAAAACATAGTTACGTGTTAGTAATATTCGTGTTAGTAATATAAAGTGACTTAGTTTTTGTACTATGGTTTATCCGAAATGATTCTCAATATGTACCTGAAGTCATTTGATCAATAGATCGAAGGTCATGGGGATGGTGGTTAGAGGGCATGGGGAGGGACAGGTAAGTTTGATTTAACTGATTTACTGCTTAAAATTCGGTAAACTAATACACTTTTATGATATTTATTCAAAGAACTATTTTTATGTTATTGGATAAAACTTGTTATTTTTATGTTATGTTTGGATAATAATTTGTTATGTTTATAATTATTCGTTGGATTAGGATATTAGGTATGTGATGATAAATTGTAAATATTACTTAAAATAATGTAAAAAACTTTGTTACGCGCAGCTATATTCGTTGGTGCTTATTGATAATCGACAAGTTATATACATTTTTGCAATGTTACTGGGTCAATGTAAGATTAACATTAATAGTAGAGATACGTTGAAAAAAGTAATGAATAGGTTTACGTTTTGCATGCATGTTAGTTACCTTAATGGTGTAAGGGCGAAACTTGTTAATGTAACAGTTTATGGTGTGTAAGTTGTGTTAGGTAGTCTTGTACATATTTCTTGTAGTCATGTCGCTATGTTGCTTATGATTGAAACTATTATGTTAGCGTATATCATGACCAGTCAGAATAATTACTCGTTGTTAAGTTTGAACTTTGTAATGTTACAGTATCTATTCCGCTCGAAGTGTGTTAGTTGTTGTTGTACATTATATTCTTAGTTCCTGTATTGCTATGTTGCTTATTAAGGATAACTTGGTTACTAGCATATATTCGTGAATTCGGTGTATAAAGAATTTGTTTTCATGCTATGTTTAACCTAAATGTACTCTAGAATACGAGTTTGAATCAATAGATCAATTGTTAGTTGTTAGATAGCTGTTATTTGTCCTGTGGTTATGTGTAGTCTGTTAATCAAGTTAGCGTTTACAGAGGATAAAACTTTACCTATGTTTGTAATTTACCTTAGGTATTAATGTGACTGTAAGATTATTTGAACTTTTGTGAATATTACATGTGAATGAAGAAACATTGATGTGTACGAGAATACTTGACAAAGGTGACTAGTACGTTTTTGACGCCTATGTTAGTTCTTTACTGTTGTTGTGTCGATCTTGTACATGTTACCAGTTTTCGCTCGTAAGTTGTCGTTTAAGGTTGTTTGTACATTACATATACTGATCTTAGGTAAGTAAACATACATTTCTAAAAAATTTACTTGAATCAATAATCAATAAAGATCAATAGATCAATAGATAATAGAATCAATAGATCAATGGATCAGATGGACAGCAGTGTCGTTTGGATTGGGTTTGATTACGATTTACTTTTTGTGGTAACATGACAATTTAGTAAAAATATACCGATCAATAGATCAATAGATCAATAGATCATGTTGGACAGGAGTGTAGGTTGGTGTTATTTACGATTTATGATTAGGGTATGTAAAACATTACAATTTAGTAAAAATATTGACTTGAATCAATAGATCTAATAGATCATTAGATCCAATAGATACGGATGAGCGGAGGTGCTGGATGTGGTTTGATAACGAATTACCTGATTTAGTAGTAAAACTGACAATTTGTAAAAATATGACCTGAATCAAAAGATCAATAGAGCAATAATCAACTAGATCACGGATGGACTGGAGGGTGGCTGGTAGTGGTTTTATTTACGATTAACTGATTGTAATTGCTTAGGTGTATGTAAAACACTGACAATTTACTTAAAAAAAATTGTACTGAATCAAGAGATCAAAATTGAATAGATAACGACTGACAGGAGGGGTGATGTGTTGATTTACGATTTAGCGCTTTAGGTATTAAAGAACCTATAATTTGTAATTTTAAACATAAAAAGATAATAACATTTTATTTATTTATTATTATATCTTTATTTTTCTTGATGGTTCTGAAACCATTATTTTCGAAATCTACAGCCCCAATAACATAAAGGACACCAACATGTTGTTATACGAATGTTTATTTAACTTGGACACAGGCTCCAGCACCGGTGCGGAGCCAACTCATCAGATTCCAAACCACCTCTAGAATTACACCTGAATCTTATCACCAATTTCAAAATTCCACACCTTTGATTTTTAGGGGTGGGGCCCACCCCCTTATGGGAAAACTGGGGACGTAACTCGTATACAAACGAAGATTACATCACCCCTTAACCACCTCCAAATTTAGCATGATACGCATAAGTCCCGAGGCTGTTGGCTAATCAAAGTCGAGTCTAAACCGGATGCGAACACATACCGCGGCGAATACAGAGTCGGAGTGCGTAAAAAAAACGTGTCCTTACAGGAAACGTTTTTCGACTCAGGATTCCGATTATAGAAATCTAGAATTTGCTAAAATAATTTAATAATGAATGTGTTGTGTTGTCCGCGTGCCCCTCACGCCGGACGTGAATCTCTGCCGTAGACGAGATTACTCATCACGCATCGACCGTATCTCGTCTTAAGCCTAATCTCGGTCGCTCAGAGCTCCGCAACAAGGCGTAAGCGCCATATCACACGACCACCTCGGGCGACCCTCTATTACACCTAGACTGAATTACCCTGTTTTGAGCTAAACCCATACATAGATTACTATTCCAAGTTTCAGACTATATCTCCTATCCGTTCAACAAGAATACAGGGTGGGAGCTCTCAATGGGCCCTATTTACTTACATAGTAATATATAATTCTTATAGTATGAAATTAAATATATTATATTATATATATATAATAATTAAATATAATAATATATATATATATAAATATATATATATATGATAATATTAGTAGATATATATATATAAATATATTTATATATATATAAGATATATTTAGTGATGAGCATTGACATCGCATCCCTCCATTTCCGCATTCCCGCCATCCGCATTTTGCGGAACTACCCACCTAAATTGACATCGCATCCGCATCCGATCCCACCTTAATTGCACATCGATCTCGCCTCCGCATCCACCCTCCACTTAATACGGCACATCCGCATCCCGTGCATCCGCATTCTCTTTTGAAAATGAGGATGTTGAGGATGTTTTTATTTTTTAGAAATCACATAAAATAAAATATTATTTGGCTCGTTTTATCATGGGGAGTTATGGGTATACATTGTAATTTTGAATTTCGATTCTGTGTATATATATATTATTATTAATATTATTATATATAGAATAACATATATATATATATAATATATAGATATATATATCAAATATTATGATAAATATATATATATATATATATATACATATAATAATATAATAATAATATAATATAATTATATATATAAAATATATATAGTATATATAGTAATATTTTAATATATAACTCTTTCGTCCGAGCAAAAGCGGACTTTCACTAACGAAAGTGCGCTGACCTTCTTGTTCTCGCCTACTGACAATCTTTCTGGCTTTGCCAAAAACATCTCTAACAACTTCTGTTAAATCATACCTCCTCTCTAATTCGATGACTCTGATGCGTCTGTTGCTATCTCCGCTCATACTAAAAGCCAAAATCATTTTTCCTAGCCAACCCTTGGACGATTCTGCTATTCTCCTCCTCTCCTCTTCAGGTGTCTATGCTCTTTGCGCTGGAAGAATCTGAATCACAATTGATCGTGGCATGCTCCTGAGATCTATGAACGTTAGGTAAGCTGCGTTACCCTCGGTATGGCTCCTCCCGAGTTTTCGAGGGAATTGCTTACGTGCGACCCCGCCCTCTCGTCAATATATCTCTATGTCCATCTAAGGCACTCCCTCAGTGGTTGGAAAGAGCAATGTCGCAACCATCCAGTAAAAAAAGAGAAGCGCTCGTCTCCTTCCAACTGTCGGCCCTAAGCAGCCTAAGCTATTCATAAGTGATCTTGAAACCCTCTTAACTTCCTCACTGTCTTAGACCCTCTGGATTCTTCTCCTTCTTCCGATCGCCACGTACGGGCTGGGCGTCAATGTCGGCGATTATGACTTTCCCTATTAATACCAATCTATGGCTGTTCCGCTCTTAGGGAACTACACTCGGAGACTTGTCGTGGCTGGCGCATACAATCCAAAGCATTGTGACCCGGGTAACTGGCAGCGCCTGCTCTCCCAAGCTCCCTTCCTTTTGGGTTTCCTCCTTTCTCTTTGCTTATGTCTTACTTTCCTTCAAATGGCTCAATTGGCCTGTGGTTGATAGCGTACTTCTCTTTTCTGTCAATTGGGTGTCTCAGGTTGTCTTTCTCCCACTTATCTTCTTCTTAATGAGTCTTCTCACTCACATCTCCTAATCACCCATTATGTCGATGATCGACCCCGTCTTTCAACTCATCTTCAATTCTACCCTTCTTTTACTGTCTAGAATGCCTTCTCGTTCTTAACACCCCAAGCTTGTCCGATTCTATTTCCGCTGATCTGGATAGAATTCCGAGGGTGTCTCACTCACACTTGTGAAAGTCAATCTTGAAACCCAACTCTCGACATAATCCCTCTCTAAAACCG